>DWAJ01004130.1:0-13479 GCA_018238005.1 Eurema mandarina
AAATAGTCCAGTACTTTTTAAGTATATTCATTACATACAAAAACCCAAATCTTTTCTCTTTACAATATTAGTATAGATAATGACAGAAAGGTTTGCAAAATTAAATATGAGGCTCAAAATAACTATTACACGCGGACGAAGTCGCGGGCACAGCTAGTTATATATATTTTTTATTAAAGTTTTAAATACCTACAATCGTACCTAGCTATTATTACAATACCTTTTAGTCCATATAAAAATTGATTAATAGATATTCATGAAAAGCTAGACAGCTTATAACATAGATGACTAACGATATAATTCTGCTATTTATATACACATTAGGGCTATGTCTAGAGTCTAGACAAAGACTACGCGTAGGCATTTCCTTGTTAAAATTAAAGACTCAATAATAAGACGTGTTAATTACAGCCTTTGAAGAATCCAAAGCAGGTGCAAGTTTATTGACCTACGTCTAAAATACGTCTAGAACATTATTATTTGAGCCATTAAAAAAGTTAGTACAGGCCTAGTTTATTATTATAATGATATAAAGCATTTTTGTACCCAATCTTCTTATCATTAATTGAAGTAAAATTTAAACTAATAAAAAACAAACCTAGGTATTAACTTGATACTAAGAAGTGTAGCATTTATACGAATATTTAATTCTTAATAATAAAGACAGAATTATATTTTATTAAAATTAACCATCACCAAGTGGAAGTAGCTCTCTAATGCGAAATTTTAGAATCAATACGATTTTTACTTTTAAAAAAAGCAGGCCTTTGCCTGCAATTCACTCCAGAGCCGTCGAGCTCCATGAGTGTTCATGGGCTTCGAAGACCATTTACCAATAGGTAGCTCGTGTGAATATAAATTAAAATAATACTACATATATACTATATTAAAAAATAAAATAACCATGGTTACATTGATAAAGAACTGCACTCGGAATCGTCACCCGCTAATTCCTATTTCCTCATTAGATGGAGCACTCCCGTTCATTGCGCGTCGCCATTCAACATTTCTAACTCTCCCCCTTTACAACTTACCCCCTACCCCGGGCCCTTTAAACTTAACCGCGTTCATCCGTCCAGCGAAATTGTCGTAAGTGCACTTAAGTATGAAGTGTTTTGATTTATTGCCCATTTATTGGACTCTCAACGGCTACAATGGCGAACGAAAATAGAATGATGCGTCGCGTCGACGCCTTCAATGAACGCTAAGTATGTATAATCATTGTGTTAAGTCCTTGTATGCTGCTTCGCTACGGCCATTCTATGGCAAGATTACTTGACTCGGATAAATTACAAATTATCACTGATATGAACGACCCGTACCAAAGGGATTACATTTCCTTTAAACAATCTATACTAATATTATAAAGCCGAAGAGTTTGTTTGTTTGTTTGGTTGTTTGAACGCGCTAATCTCAGGAACTCCTGGTTCGGATTGAAAAAATATTTTTTTATGGAAAAGACCATTTATCGAGGAAGACCCTAGGCTACATAACATCAGCGGCTAATAGGAGCGAAGGAATAATGGAAAAATAAATCGACGGGGACGAAGTCACGAGCAACAGCTACTGTATTATTTAATATAAATATCAATTCATTACTCCTAAAAACGTTTTTAACGAAGCGACACTTGTTCTTGTATGTTTAAATCGATACAAATAAAAGGCTAACATCCGTATCGGCTGTTACAGGCTAGCAAAGCATCACTCTAAAGTTAGAGTGCTCTCGAAAACGGCAGTGGGGCGGGAAACATGACGGTGGGTCCCAATTTGTCCTTATATTATCCAATTGCCAGAGTCAAGCGGTTGGCGTGGGCTAACGCGTGACCTACACACATTTTATGTTTAAATCTTTATTTAATTTGCTTGACGGGCCCTATATAGCGACTAGCGACTAATTCATATCTCGCATATTAAAGCAATAAAGGACTATCCCTACTCAGTACTCAGTAAAGAATACCATTTTTACGCGTAGTATTTTTATCTGCTATCATTAACGTGCTTACAATGTGGGTTGAAATTAGGTATGTACGATTAATTGATTAGTAATAATATTCCTCAACATTTACGACCGGTTACACGCGTTTCTTGCAGAACGAGCAGATGATAGACGCGTGTAATTAAATTCATAATATGGGTTACTGTATCTGAGAGTTTATCACGGGTCAATAACGAATATAGTTAGAAAAACAGATTTATCGTTACTAATCCCTGGCGCCTATTTACAAATCACATTATGTGATAAAATGTATCACCATTTCACAAATGCGAAGTGCTTGCTTCCATATAGCGAATGATTTCCTATACATTACAACTGGTTTAAATATATGTATGACTATTTAATTCTGCCTATAAAAATAAAAATAAAAATAAGTTGTGACCTCTGTGTCTGCACAATATGACTTTTGCCGACTTGTTAAAATAAAAGAAACTCATAAAAAACGATCAAAAAGCAAATGTCCTCATTTGACTCATCAAGTTGACAGGATAAGTTCGATAACTGAAAGCCCGATGATACCTTATGATTAAGCAATCCAAAGCACTGATGCTTTCACATGCCCTCCATCCGGCGCGCTCCCAATTGGACTTCCGAGCCGGTTTCCGAAATCGTTCCAACAATTAACTACAACGACAATTTTAATGACTCCAAAGGGAGCAACTATTGTTTTGTTATTATTAGGGCACGAGACAGGATGCTGCTTAATTAGACGATAATGTACTTATATATTTTACGAGCTTCCCTAATCATATATTTTTTTATAATATTTCTGAATGCTGGTTAATTAGTAGCGGTCTTACCTTTTTCATTCCGATTTCAATTCATTCAATGAAAGAGATAAAACCTACATCCATGACAGATTAATTATATCATATAAATGTAATGTATACCTGTGTTTCCTTTTAGAATGTTATGTTGCTTAGATAAAATCTGAATAGGCCGTTAGTATCTGTTGTTTTATGAATGGTTTAACCATTCGTTTATAAATGTTCGAGGGTTCAATAGGCGTGGTGTTGTGACAGACGTTATCAGTGTCGGAAGGACCACGTTAATAGTAAAATTAGATCCCTGTCACTCTCTAGTGATGGATAATAAATTCAGTTTAAAATCAATCGCCTATTTCCTTACAATGGATTTAGATTTATTAGCTACATTTAAATCAAACTAGCTTAGGTAAACATTTTTAAAATATAATGTTTATGCTGAATAGAAATTTTTGGTTTCTTAAACTTGTACGAAATAAATAAAATCCCTTAGCTATTTTGAGAAACGCAAGCTGGCTCATGTGCCCTATAGGCCATATTTGATGTTATGTTAGCGCAAATAGTGTATTACTATAATCTCTAGTATCAAACGTTAAAATATGAATGAGTAGAATAGTGTTCGCACACTAATTGCCGGCTCATCCCAGCGTGCTGATGAATCAGGTGCCCCAGTTACTGATGAATGTGCGTTCGAGGTCAGGACCCAGAGAATTGCGCGCCCGAAACAAAATGCACTGATAGTTTATAGCGTCATCCTGGACACTCAATTGGATGGCGTTATAATTGTCCACGATGTATAGACGCGCATATTTTTGTGAGGTAGGACATGACGGCCTCAACGCCCTGATATTTTGGTCTTAAATAGACATTTTTGACATGTTATAAATTATAACGTTACTATTTAATCTGCTGTCACTACATCAAACGACGTATGACAAATTACTGTAAACAAAAACAAAACTTATAAAAAACCCAAGTTGCAGACATTAGTTCTTCTACCTACTATAAAATGGTAGGAGATAGGTAAATTCATAACTTAAGGAACTTTCATTTTAAAGTTAGTACGTAATTAACTAAGATAACAATATCTTATAGTAACCATATCTTTGTAAAAATCTTTTCTATTATAAATAAATTAATTAATTTGGCAATTGCACTTAATACATACATTTCTCGCAATAAAATAATGTTTTATTATTTAAACTCATGTTAAATTATAACTACCCAATATTAAACAAACGTTTTCAGCGGGAGCTAATAACTTCATTATAGAAATTATGGACGCCCACTGAGATACTAATAAAGATATCTCGTGTACTAATTTGGTTGCTTTAGAAGAATAATTCGATTAAATTTCATAATTATGGATGTAGTATTAGTAACGTTTCATTTATTCATGGCTATAACGTAATTTGATAATTGAGATATACGGGAGTAATTCAAAAACGTAACATGACAGTGTAAATAAATATTATAAAGTACATATTTCTATATTTAAAGAAAGAAAATAAGATTCAAATGACTTAGGGTTTGACGATTGTTTTCTTGCATATTTATTAGGGGGATGATTTGGATCGTCCAAGGCACCTGCGTTAACTAAATCACCACCCGTAAAGGTCGTTTCTCAACCGTAAAAGTCCGTTACGAATAAGCTTACACGGTTTCTCACGAACCGTACTAAGTCATTTATTTTAGAATACGTTAAAAAATAACAGACAGTGGCAATGACATTTTACGTTCGGCCACTTGAGTTTCAAGTAGGTGTCTGTGAATGTTTGGACAAAGTATGAAATAGCTACCTATTGAAGAAGAACATGTGCGCATATCGTGTAAACAAATGCGAAAACGAGTCCTCACGTTTTACAAAGCAATCATTGCCGACCTATATTCGGAACTTCAAAGAATGTAAATGTGGAATGAGCAATTGACTAATGTAATAGCATTAGATGACAAAAGTCTATTTTGAACTATTATGGGTGGTTTAATTCTATTAGCGCCCGTACGAAGTAGTTAAATTGATGTTAATTATGTTATAGCAAACATGGGCTTGCATTGTCTATCATGTCAACACTAATTTCATCCGTACAATTTTATCAATTTAAATGTCAAAATATATTATGATACAGAGCATAATATTCATCCAGTTAACAACTACGAAATCTTCTTAATACACTTGTACGCTACTAACTGAATCAACCCTTTTAATTACAGTTTATACGCTTTTTAACCCGACCCTGCCTGTTACCAACCGATTGCACGGTCTATCGAGCTAATTATTAACAGTATCCTTTATTTTTTCAGTGCAGAATTGGATGCGGTCTTTGGTTACATGGATTAGATATATCCTGTCAAACGGCTTGCGTAAGTATCTTTATAAATTAGATAAATATAAATGTCGAAAGTTTAGTATTAACACCTTTTACTTTATTTTAGAATGTTACTTCAGAAATGGCCCTTTCTCGAGAACTGTATTGTGTCATGGGATGTAACGAAGCTCTCAATACATACTTTCAAATGATGAGAGGTTTGTAGAATTAACTTTTGAAATGTACTAATTATTCATTTTACAGATAACTTTTTGTAGTCTCTTTAGTCGTAATATAAATGTATTTTATATTTATAGATCTCATCGGCACGCCTCCCGCGCCAGCCTTAGTAGCCGACAGTCTTACAGCAACATCCCTTTCATTAGTATGGGACTCCCCAAATCTCGGAAACCTAAGTTATTTAGTACAATGGCGATACGAAGAGCTACCTGGTACCTGGCAATACTATTCCAACAGCAGTCATGCTGATAAATCGATAATACACGTAGAAAATTTGCGACCTTATACGAAATATCGGGTAAGAATTGCGGTTTTATTTCTATCACTTTGACTATGATTTTATAGCTTTTTATAATGCTAATAAAACCGATATCCTTACATTTATTTGATTTAATTTTATATTTTCTGAACTTCTCAGCTACATATTAAACATCACGATATCTACTTACCAAATGGCTTTTAAATACGTCCCTTTCTCCTTCAGTTCCGCGTTGCAATATTTCTTTCTGGGCGTACCAGTACCGGAGAACCAGTATACTCAGCACCATCTGTAGTGATTTCCACATTGGAAAGTGGAAAGCCCAGTTCAGCTCCTACTGCCTTGCGAGCAGCTGCTCCGGACGCCAGCCGAGTAGCTATATCCTGGGAACCAGGACCATTTCCTAACGGACCTCTTATATCATATGTACTCCGGTTAGCTGATACACAACCCAATACCATTGACGTGCTAGAGGTTGGTTACTTGACTATTAAACACTGTTTTAACAGTGTCCTATAGTTTATTCAATAATTATATTTTTACAGGACATGCCAGCATCAAACAACACTCTTTTTTACATGTTCCAAAATTTAGCTCCAGCGCGAGAGTATGAGGTTTCTGTTGCGATGCGAAACGCGGTAGGAGAAGGGCCTAGAGCCTATGTTAGAATTTCTACTCCGCCGTTACCTACATGTAAGTTTTCTATATTGTGCAACAAACTATTATTCTTATAAATTCGCGTAAATTAATGTCTAAAAATCTCTTTTAAGCTGTACCAACTCAGCAACCGGTACTCATTTTGGGAGGAGAGCATAGTATTCTTGCAGCATCTGCTAATGATATGTTGTCGGACCCAGTGGAGTTATACAGTACAGAGTATAATATTACAGGTAACAATGTGATAGTATTCTTAGCTCGTTTTATTTATTTTATTTTATAATTATATTGACTGAATTAATTTTATTTTTTTAGGACTGGGATTAGATATATCTAGCGATTCTTTATTCATCTCTGTGTCTAGTGGACACGTATATAGAAGTTCATTATCTAAAAAAAGTACTACAGAAGCAATTTTAACTCCCGACAATATATCCTATAAACCGTTAGATCTGTCCGTCGATTGGCTAAACAAACACTTGTATATTCTCGGCGAAGTATATCATAAGAATGAGGGCTCAAGCAATTCCAGCGTGTATCCAAGTTGGGAAATATCACGATGTGATTTTGATGGGAAAAATAAAATGTTTGCATTGTCTGGCTTCAGTTCACGACCTATTCATTTTGAAGTGGACGCTTATAATGGGTAAGAATGATTTTATCCTTGTGTTTCACAATTTAACCCTGTTAATTTCATAATTTATATTTATTTCATAATCGAGTTCTTTAAAATAACGTCTATTCCAGCTATCTCTTCTGGGCATTACGCGGTATAGAACGAGGTGGCCTTTATCGACTGGACTTGGCAAATATATCCAACGGAGTCCGACACGACGCATCCCCTGAAATGATCGTCCGCGATCCGTTCTTAGGAGCTTTTACTGTAGACCATGCTGATTTCAGACTATTAGTGGCGCATTTACGACGAAACACTGTACTCGCAGTTTCGTTAGATGGGTGTGTAGTATATTTTATTACCTTTATTTACATAAGCATCAAAGGATGTTCTTTATTTTTTATTTATAAATTAACTTATTATAAATTATTCTATATTTTTCCAACAGCCGTGAAGTAACAGACTTCCGTAGTAACACGCAAACTCCCATGTTCTTTTCGCCGCGTTCCATCGCGTACGCAAATGGCTTGTTCTACTGGACGAACGGCAAAGAGATGTTAACTGAGGAGTATCACGCCCAAAGTGACAGTTATTTTCATAACGAATACCCTGTCGCGTACAATACTAAAGTAATAGGCACAAGACAAGTTTTAGTGGCATTAAGAGGATGTCAACCTATACCAGTGCCTGTTAATCCACCGTTAGGTGTACAAGGAGTGTTAGGAGTTAAACGTGCAAAGGTTTCGTGGTCTGCACCTCACTTACTTGGACATCAAGGCAGCGGTGCTTGGCAAAGGTGGACATTCCATTTGCAACTTACGAGAGTAGACACAGGCGAAACTATCGATATGTAAGAACTTTAACTTTCCTAAGTTTAATTAAACTAGTGTTCTTATTACGGGTAACTTATATAATTATAACTTTTATTATCATTTATTTTTTTAGAAAGGATATTCAGGAATCTACGCGAATCGTTGAAAAAATAGAACAAGACACTGAGTATGTAATTAGAGTAGCAGCTGTAACCCAATCAGGTTCAGGTAAAAGCAAGTTCATATTTAAATTATGGCCTTCAATATTACTTTTGATATCTAAACTTAATTTCTCTTTAGGTCCATGGTCATCAGAATTTATAGGAAGAACATTAAAGTCTTCAGCGACAACTTTACAGAGTACTTTATTGTGGTCAGGACCTGATGGTCTTTTACAGACAGATTTAACCGGAGACAACTTACAAACTCTGATTCATAGGTACCTAAAAATTATATTTTAAAAATCATAATAAACAAAAATAACAGTCCTCTTGTAATCCCCCAATTTTTTTTAGGCGTGATCTCGAAAATTTGAAAATTACTGATATATCATGGTACCAAGATAAACTATATTTGGTGACTAACGCATCTACTGTAATGTGGTACAATACGACGACTCGTCAAAGAGACTTAATGCCTAATATGGAAAATGTAGGAAGCTTAGCCGTAGATTGGGTCGGCAAGAAGATCTATTGGTCTAATCCGAAACAACAGCTGGTATATTATTATTTAATTTAGATTTTCAATACATTTTTAATCAAAATGTAAAATGTTATATTCAATTCAATGATTATTTGCAGATCACGCGTGGTAATTTCGACGGCAGTGGAAGAGAACCCGTACCAATAGTTACTGTAGCTAAAGAGCTTACGATTGACTCAATGGGTGCTTATATTTACTGGAATACAGGCCACGCGGTGGAAGCTGCGAGACTTAATGGCGAAAATAAGCTTATATATTATCCAGCACAGTTGTTTAGCGGAAAACAAGGTAAGCATTAAAATTGACTTTAACTATATAGATTAATTATAATAAAGAACCAATTAAATGTGATATTTAAAATTTCAGTGATGGGCTTAACAGCAGATTTGGAAAACAGTTGGCTCTACTGGCTAGTCAGGAGCTACGATGGCTCCGAGCTTCATAAAGCACCGACAGCTGATAAAATATCACTTGGTGTAAATGAGGTAAATATAAAAAGTTTAGAATTTATCTAAAATCAACCTTAGGGTTTCATTGCAACGACCTTATTCATAATTGAAATGTGTTCTTTCATTCTGAATATGTTTTATTTATTTCATAATTGAAATGTTTGTTTGCAATGTGTGTCCACAACTTTATTTTTAGCTTAATTTTTTCTTAGATTTCCGGAACCCTAGTAAGCCGACTATCGGGGACTGCAACGCTGGGTCCGCTATGCTATTTCAGCGGAAGACTCGTGTGGGTTCAAGACGCATCTCGAGCAGTTGTGTCAGACTTAGCGGGGAAGTATACTGCAGAACTCATACGTAGAGTGCACGTCATTGCTGTAAGGGACCCTACGTTACATGCTGGCAGTGGTAAGATTTACACTCATTAAATACGGTTATTATTACACTCATAAAAGTTCTTCTCATATTGACAAAATTATTAAACTCCCAAAAGGGGTCAGGGAGGTGAAGTCACTGCATTCATTCAAAAATAAATTATTAACATACATTTTAACTTTGTAATAAAAATTAATAGTGAAAATTTTAGAGTATAAATCTTCTCACTTGGACCACCGACTGAATCCTTTGGATTGTCTTCTTACTAGTGGTTTTTTATCGAACTACCCACAACTGTTATTACATTTTAAGAATTTTTGTTCTCATGTAAGTGACTAATAATTAAGTCGTTATGAGAAAATAAAGATCTTTAAATCTAAATTATAAGATTGTCGTACTTCGTAATAAAAAATGCGTCCTTGACATTATTGTAAATTTTCAGAATCACTTGTAGCCATACCAGAAACAATTAACGGGTCGTCTATAGCAATAGAGGGAGAGTGGGATAAATTTAATGTCACTTGGACACCGGCCACGAGGGTCAACGTTAATAACAGTCGCGTGTACTATGACGTCAGCTTGCAGTTTCCCGGACATTACAAAATAGAGGTAAGCTATTTAAAATTTTACTCCTAACCTTTTAAACCCGTTATATTGTATTGTACATAATTATTATAATAATTTAATTTAATTTGATACATTAATATACCTATCTAACTATTTTTTTTTATTTATGTATTTTATTTACTTAACTATACAAATGAGCAAATTGTTACTAATTAATGATTTCTACTAACGTAGCCTGGTAAAATATGCAACATACGTATTGTTTTTGTTTAATAAATGTCGAATTAAGTGTATTTTCATGAAATAATTAATTGTGTACAGAGAACAGTAGAAGAAGCATGGTTACAAGTATCCGAGCGGGGCATAGAGCCGTACAGCGCGGTAGAGGTGTCGGTGCGCGCGCACACGCAGTGGGGCGGCGGCGCGGGCGCCAGGGCGCGCGCGCGCACTCCGCAGGCGCCGCCCTCCGCGCCTCATGCACCCAGGCTTTATGTGCAACCAGCAAGAAGGTAATCCACTATTCATTTTCAGCTACCAGCTTGTATCGGCTCACACAATGCCCAAACAAATTTTAGGAACCATCTGGAATACATCTCTCTCTGTTACACTCTAATACGACTAGACTAGTATTTTTTACGCCGCAGCTTGTCTTGCTTTCTTACTTTCGGAATGTACATAATCTGAAACGTTAAATGCGGTATTTAGACAAATATAAATGCAGAGAGATAGACTGACAATTTAAAAAACTTGTGTGTTGTAAGTGTAGAAGTATTGTAAAAATCAGTATATCGTATCGAACCAAAATAGTACAGACGCCTAAATAATACAAATAATATTAATAACATTTTGTTCTCAGCGGTGGCGGTAACCGCGCGATATTCCGGTGGCGAGCGCCCGCTCGCAGTAACGGTGTCATACGCGGTTACGAGGCGCAGTGCTGGGTACAAATACCTCGCTCACGTCCAGCTCCATGCAACCCAACTCACGCGCCTCTGAGGCGAACACAGCTTGAAATGAATAACCTGTTGCCTGGAGCTACTTACTTCTTACAGGTATGGTATATGCACATATTTAGCGTGACGTCATTTTGTTATATATTACCTGAATGAAAGTCAAACCATAATCAATACGAAATAATGTGACTTACTTATTGATGAAATAAGTTTTAAAATCAGTCCGGTGGATCCAGAGACCACATCCTAACGAATTTTATTATTATTTTAGGTCCGTGCTTATACTGACGCCGGCTACGGCCAATATTCAGAAATTGTGTCAGCATCTGCCGATGAAATAAATCCAATTCCTAAAGTAATGATATCTTCCCAAGAATCGATTAAAATAGTTGACCTGGACTCGAATGAAAGTGAGATCATACCTAAGAGTACTGGTATTCCCATCGATTTTGCAATAGACATAGAAGAAAATATTGCATACTGGGTCAATAACTTGGAGGAAATATTTTCATCTAGAATAAATGGCAGTGGACATTATAAAGTAAGTATAGGATAAACTTGCAATTTACTATCATTTTTTTATTAATTATCTCAGACACCCCAACATATTTTCAGTATATTAAAAAAAAAAATACAACTACATATTACTCCCTTTATCGTCAATAATTCAGAAACCTTACTAATAAATAATATATGAAATTCTTGCTAAGAACGATTGGTTAAACACCGTTAATGGTGTATTTCAGCTTACCTCCATAAATGGTACAGCAACAAGCATATGCGTGGATTGGGTCAGTCGGTCGGTTTACTGGACTCAGTTAGAGATCACGTCAGTAGAATCCTACGTGTTATATCGCGCAGACCTAGGCCTGCCTAACTCTAGACCACATGTCCGAAAAGTGCTGGCCAGACAACAACGAATGTATAGCTTACAGATCATTCCTCTACTGCGGTAAGAAATTAAATACAAGTTATAAAGTGGAGATAGTACGAAAGTTGAGATTAGGGCAAAAATCATTTGATTTTTAATTGGTAACCTTGCATGGCCCCTGGTAACCATAAAGCCATGACCCGCAATTTTATAGAGTTATCATCTTATCAGATCCAACAAAAAAGTTTCAGAGATTAGCTAGTTATTCAATACTAATATTTCAGATAAACGTACGATTGGTAAGTCTTCGCCATTAGTTATTAAATTTTAATTAGATCATTAATTTTCTGACAGAACCTTATACTGGTACGAGAAAAGTAATCACACCGGTTTCGGAACTCTCATGACGGCAAAAATCGACGGAACTGATATCAAAGCGTTCTTTAATAATACTGAATACAGCGAATCAGACTCAGAATTTAAAGACGACTGTAACTGCCCTGAGGATCCTCAAATAGCTAAACCTTTTGTCATTGATTTAACAAGTGAAATGGAAATATACTGGGTTGATCCTTGGTCTTATCGAATTATTGCATCTGATATAAAAGGATGTCTCTGCAGAACAGTTGTAGATGCAACGGATAAAAAGAAATATGGCTTCGTACCGATGTCGATAACGGTTGACAGTAAATACGTTTACTGGTACAATTCTTCAGATAGATCTATATTTTATACAAACAAACTGAGAAAGAGTAAAATTGAACAGGTGAAATCTTCGTTCGGATATAAAATAATGGCTTTGGACTCTGCAAATCAGCCGTATCCACCGAGACAGTGTTTGTTTCCAAATGCTCAAAAGCTGATACCGAAAGTATCATCTAACACAGCGAATAGTATTACAATGCAACTGCCCGCTATAGCAAAACCAAGTAGATGTAGCGAGATGGAATATGAAATGACGTCTACAGAATACACAATATCGTACCGTTTATACGCCAATGACACAACCCCTTGTGACAGACAAACTTGTTCCTATATCACCACGACGAATATGGAAGTAATTCTAAACGATCTTAAAGCTTTTACCAACTACACAGTTCAGATTGAAGTTACAAATTACTATGCCAAGTTGCATGAGGAGAAACCTACTGTAGGGCCAATGTTTCTTGTACAAACCGCTGCAGAAGGTTAGTATTTCCAAATTTTTATTTTACTTTTGTTTCTTAAGAACGTATATTCTCGACAACTTATCATTTACTGTTGTTTTTAGCTCCAACGGCGCCTAAAGATGTAGTAGGCCTAGTTTTAAGTCCAGTATTGGCTCGGGTTGAATGGACCCCAGAGCCGGGGTTGTGGTACGAGTTGCACTGGAGAACTGATGACTCGCCATTCTTATCACACCGATTAAAAGGTAATTGCAGTTTGATATGATGACCTATGAAAGTGTTTTAAACATTTTATTTGCTTAGACTGCTTTATAATATCTATTAATTGTTTTTAATCTATGTGACATCAGCATGTAGTCGTTGCATTGGAAAAATAAATTTGTTTTTTTTTCTAAGAACAGACGGTTCTTAATGTAGGTATAATTAAAGTATTATAAATACTATATAGGTATATGTAGGTATATTACCAAAAAAAATAATAAAAGTTTATGTTCTCATCATCTCCTTTATAACACTCATTTGAAAGTTCTGTTTAACTTACTTTTGCATATAATAGATGTCCTGAAATATGTATTGATATGTAATATGTTTATCAGAGCACAACGCGTTCGAAGTATCGGAGGGCGGGTGCGCGAACATGACGCGTCTGTCGGCCAGCACGCAGTACACGGTGTGGGTGCGCGCGCGCTCGCGCCACTCGGCCGTGTGGGCCGATTCGCGCGCGCTGCGCCTGCGCACGTTCGCGC
>DWAJ01004131.1:0-13476 GCA_018238005.1 Eurema mandarina
GCGCGTCGGCTCCGGGCCGCAATCGCACGCACGCCGCCGAACGAGACGTGAGTAATGTTTGTTTGTTTATATTATTATATTTGTAAATAACCAAATATTCCTATGCTCAAATTCCCTTAGGGAAATTACAATAAAAGTAATTATAATCATACGTGTTAGAGATATGCAGAAATAAATACAGTCAGTATATTGAGATTTTAATTAAATTAAATTCTATAAATAAATTTAACTAAGTAAAATTTAATGGTCTAGGTACAAATAAAAATAAGAAATTTTTCCCATCACTAGAGGTTACAAAATTCCCTAAATTTTTAAATATAAAATAAGTCCCTATATGTGAAGGATAAAGTTATCAACTACTTAATAAGTGTATTAATAAAACATTAAAAATAATAACAAAAAACGCAATTCCGTTACTGCGATTCCAATATACATATTTTCATTATTAAATTCATAAATTGTATAATTGATCATTTGTTATAGGCAATTTCATTTGGTGACAAGTGTCGTGAAAGTGATTATAGTGATATTGAATGATATGTTAAACAACTAATTATATTCTAAGTAATCGACCAACATATCATTATCTACATATGTTTCACTTAATATGACATTTCCTATTCGTGTGTAATATTCATTTACTTCACCCATTTGTGATTTTAAATAACAAATGCATACATGAATGGATATTTGAAACTAGTTATTCGTAAATATTTAATTCGATGATTTTATATGCGATAGTGTATAAAATTTATCTAAAACATGCGTTTATGGATGCCAGTCAGAATAAATAGATGAGTCAAGTTTTGAGTATATTGTTATTTTTATTGACAATTTCAATAATGAACGACAAAGATTATTTTTTTTAACATAATATAGGTACCTATTAATTTTAAGTTTATAGCTAATTGAAAAGTAAGTTCATGCTTAACGAATTTAGTGATACGTATTGTATTGACATTTTTGTTTGATTGAAAAACAAAACATGTCAACATACATAGACATTTTTTGAATGCAACATTTTTTTCGTATTTTTTTTAATTTTATTTTATATAAGCCTGGTAAATTAAATGCATTTTTAATATGTATTTTTATTGATTACATTCTATTTGTTTCTACATATGCACATTTTTTTCTCCCAATCAAAAATTTATTTTTCATTTAGCATCATCCTTATTTTAATTCAAGCCTAGATTAAAAAAAAAACACTTTGTCTTTCTGATTGTGATAGATTCAAGATTAATTGAAACCATAATATTATTTCAGTTTCATAAAACTTGTACCTATATGTGAGAGTAAGAAACTTATCTCTGGTAATAAAAAAATACTTCTACTAATTTCTTATAGACTCTATGAGAACAAAGGTTTCACTTTCGGGCGGTGACCTTAGCAGGATGACTGTTTGATATTTGCCATGCAACTCACGTTATACACGCGTACAGACTGACAAAAATAATATTACTTACAAATGATGCAATATGAAATAAATTCTGTTGAAGAAAAACGGTTACGTCCAAACTCCAAAAGGATATTTGAAGTTACTGATATGAAGTCAAGTTTTCTATCATTAATCACAATGCCCATAAGTAAAGAAAAACCTTTTTAATAATTTTTATATATGTTTAAAAGATTCAAATGCTGTAACAACTTTATGCATCTCTATAACATTTTTTTTAGATTTTAACTCCTTCAATTTACACTTCTGTTTCTGTTCTTTGCTTTCGTGGTACATTTTATGTATAAAATTATGATTATTTCTGAACGTATTTTACGTATTTCGGTATACGCTTATATAAATATTATTGTTATGATCCTGCGAGCATGTAATACAGTCCATTGATTCCAAGACCTACGAGTGCATACTAATTCTCGAGTTTGCTTGTGTTTGAGGAAAAACATAAAAACAAGGAAAGGGACAATTCAAATTGATTCTATTCAAACGTACGTGATTTGTGTATGGAATATAAAGTATTCTGGTGTTATTCGTTGTTTGGTTTATTAGATTAATACTTTTATTTATTTGCTTAAAAATAAAAATATGATCAAGAAAGTTTAGTTTGTATTAATGTCTATCCTAATTGATATTATATAATATTAGGATCGAAATGTTATTGCCCTATTAGCGTCTTTTAAAAATCTTTCGCAAAATTGATATGTAATTTAATAATTCGTAAACAATATGACAAAGTTATTTGAACCTTTATCATTCAAGAAATTAAATTAAATTCAGCCTTTAATTAATAAAAAATGTAAATAAAACTTGTATTCGCTTGTTTTAGAAACAAAACGGGATTTGTAAAAACAAGCGCTTTATAATTAGCATTGCAGATTATATTAAAGATTAGCAGATGTCAAACCGGCTCAGTGATACAGATAATATAAAACTATTTCATCTGTCCACTTTCGTTTAACCTCCTTTGTTTACGTTCTTGTTCATTAAACTAGATACAAAATAGGTTAGCAGTGTGAAATTCAATAATATGATTTTGATAACTTTAAGACTTATAGAAATATACTGATTCATAGACAAATTTGAATAGTTTATTTTCTTTTAGTTCGGTTAAACGAGCAAATATTTGGCAGGTATAACTGATCGAGTTAAAAAATATATTTTTTTATATTTATATTAATTTATATTTTTTTAACATGATAGATAGCTTGTCAAGAGCGAATAATATTAAAATAATAGACGTAATATTGTATAATGTAGATCTAAAATACCTAAGTATTTGCAACTAAAAGTATTCAAACAATTATTTTAAACATAAAACAGATCTTTGAAACGGCCTAAATTTAAATCGTTAGGCCTTTCAATTCATTGATATTAATATAGATACAATTTATATGTCAAACATTATTTTACTTAAGTTGCTTAACACCAAAACCCTTGAACTTCTGTATTTTCTCTATTTATAATAATTATTAATAAAATAACAATAAAAAAAATTCAAGCTCTCCTTACTCTCAGTATAAAATGTGTGAACTTAGCGTCTAATCTTGCATTTGTAATATTAGATAGTACTTTACAATTCTATGAGAATCAATTGAAAAATCAATACTATTATGCTTTTAAACTAGATAAGTATCACCTGCAATGAAAACAAATAAACCCAACACTGGCCACAGAGTAAAGTAGCTCGTATTAAGTTTTTGCCCTTTTTGCAGTAGCATAAAAGGATGTTTTTGTTGTACACTGCTCTAGGTCAGACCGGGTGACAACTGGAGCAAGTCCCGTTAACATCAAGTATATTCCGTTAGTTAGCTCATTTTACGTTGACATTGAAATGCATGTCTAACTATGTTATTAGTCATATTTTCTAATAAATGTACTAACGGCTATATTATTGTGTTTAAAAAAATATTCCTCAATTAAGAAATAATTATATTTAAGACGTGCATACCCAATTAATAGTACTGAAAATTTCAAATGGCGATTCATTTATTCAATTAGGACAGGAATTAAGTACCCAATATATTAAACACACCACTAACAAAAATCATTATTTATTAATCATATTAATTGTAATTCTAACGAAATTGAAGATAGTTCAACCATCTTTTAAACATTTCTAATACAGTAACCTATTTTCTGCCATTATTAAATATTACTAAGACCCTTTTACAAACTGAAAGTACAAAAGGTCGCAGGCTCAGTCTAAATTTGTACCTTATTTATCTCCCACAAAGAATCTTAAATGGTTTTCTTTTATTCCTTACCTACTTAGTTTGATTAATGGAATTTTTAAATAACAATCTTAACAAAATACAAGGAATACTTTTGCCTAAAGGATATCATTTCATTTCAATATTTTTGATTCTTTAATTCAGAAAAAGTTTTGTAGGACTGTTTTAGGTAGCCTATTAATTTTATTGTTCTTTTTATGTTTAGGTCAATATGAGGGTGTTGATAGCGTCGTTAGCAGTCTTGGCTGCTTTGAGCACTACAGACGGTAAGTAACTAAATATTTTTAAACCATTTCAAAAATTACAAAGAATATAGGTAAATATGGGCTAGCGTAAATAACATCTTAAGTCGGTTACTTAAATAAGGTACCTATTTATTACCCAGTAAAAAAATATACAATATAATGCAATAGACTTTTCCTTCTGTGTATTAAATTCATGCTCTCACAAAGTTTACGTAAGTATCTAATAAGTGGGATGTATATCACTTTAATATACCTATGTACATATCAATAGAGATTATACTTCACTTGTATGTGTATAAGAAGCTTATTTAAGTTCTCTTGTATACCTATATAATTTAATATAAATACGGTATAACTATAAAGAGTTATAAGATGTAATTGTTAAAGCAATATACAGTAGAAAGTGAGCCGGCTTAAAACTGTAAGCTAGTGTGTTTGTGTCGGTTTTCCTAGTTTGAGCAGCGATCGCATAGTTGTTTACCAATTCCAACAATGCCTTGAGGCTTCATCGAACTAGGGTTAATTGAGTGTAGACTGCTTCGTTTAGTACTTTCGTTACAGGAATATTTTTGCATAAACATGTTTCCTTTGAAAACGAAGGGTAATACAAAATACAAAGCCTCTAAGTAAGTCTTATAGAAAAAATTATAATTAAATTTATTATATTATAATATGATATTGTAAAGATAGGAATAATAATTGTAACAAGAAATGACTGAAATATAATTTCTATAGCTTATGTCATTAAAGCCATTATTTATGGAACAAACGTTTATGGAGGGCTAATCTTTTGACATCTTAATCGTTAAAATTGAGTAGGTAGTTAGTATACATACAGATATAGATAGCAATAATGTTAAGAAACAGTTAAAATTTTTATGTAATTTATGGAAAAATGTGATTGAATGTACGAGTATCATATAATATCCACATCCAAATATACATTCCAATTTCTCGCGTACGTAAGTTCTTATGAATTATTATATTGGCGTGAACTTCTTTAGAATTGGCAAAGTTTTGAGAAGTTTCTTCCCCTAATATTCAGACAAATTTGAATACGTTTAATTTCGTTACAAAGAAGTTTTGACTGGCAAATGATATGAATAAAGGATATGAGTGATATAATTAGATACATTTACATTACGCCTAACATAAAATTAATTCAATAACCAGCAAATAGAATGACAGTTAAGAAAACTTTCGAAGTATATTTGAGCACAGAGCAATAAACATAAAAAGTTTTTCATTTACGTAATCTGATTTTATGATGTCGTTTAATCTCTTCGTGATACTCTTTATTTATTAAGAGTCTACACAAGAGCCTTAGAGATTAGTTTAAAATTTGCAGCATTTACTTTAAAAATCATTATTATTATATTATATGAAACAAAGTCGCTTACTGTCCCTATGTATGCTTAAACATTGAAGCGCAAGCGATTTTCATGCGTTTGTTTATTAGATAGAGTAATTCAAAAGGAAGGTTTATGCTTTTAATGCGGGATGCGCGGTTCGTGTATTATAATTATTTATTAATTATTTTATTTATTAATACTTTGTTACATAAGAATACACTATTAATTAGACGGTCTTAATCTATTATATATTAGTAACTGGCGGCCTTATCACTAGTATGTGATTTCTTCCACCATTGGAAAGAAATAGAACAATACAGAAATAGAAGTAAAGCGGGTGGCGAAATGCAACATTTCATTACAACATTATAATTTTAATTCCCTAATTCCCGCTGCCTAAGCGTGTGAGTTGTACCTGAATACATTTTTATTTCCTTCATTTTAGATCATTCCTTATTTTTCAGCGGATACGCAAGCGCGTATAGTATGCTACTTCAGTAACTGGGCGGTCTACCGGCCCGGTATAGGCAGTTACGGCATAGATGACATCCCAGTAGACCTGTGTACACACATTATTTACTCTTTCATCGGAGTCACTGAGAAGACTCATGAAGTTCTCGTGATCGATCCTGAGGTAACATTACTAGATATAGAGAAATGTCGTAAGATGGATTAATTTATCAAAGTAATTTAAAGGTTTGTAAAAGACCTCTATTGTCACCAGTTATCTGAACTTGTATTGAGTTTTTTGAAATAACTAAGTAATATACGTTAATTACGCATTAAACTTATAAATTATAAATAAATACGTTTATAATGAAAGTCTAGAATTTGTAACGAAGATATTACAGATTTTCGAAATCCCCGAAAATAACAAGGCTTGTACCTCAAAATTGTTGACATCGAACAAAGCAAAACAAACTGTAGGCCCGCTATAATAAACGCGGGAAGTGTTCTTAACAATGACCCTAAAAATTAATGTTTCCCAGTTGGATGTAGACAAAGGAGGCTACAGGAATTTCACGTCGCTGCGGCAAAAGCACCCGAATGTCAAGTTCATGGTGGCTGTGGGGGGTTGGGCTGAAGGGGGCTCCAAGTACTCGCAAATGGTGGCCCAGAAAAGTTCCCGAATGACCTTCGTTAGAAGCGTCGTCGGTAAGCATTAAAACTTTTTTACGACTGTTTATAATGTATGTTGGAAGATGTTGAAACAATTATTTTTTACTCACCGGCGCGGCGCTCGCGTAACTTTGTCGTATTGCTATTATAAATTTATTTCGATAATGGTGCTTTTTATTATTTTAAAAAGTTTTTAGTATTCTCTATTGAAGTTTCTTAATGTTTAAATAGCTTTGAAAATGTTATTTTTATATAAAAAAAAAAAACTTAAATATACTTCATGAAGCTCAATTTATTTCGTGTTTTGTCTTAATTGCACATACGATAAAAGAGTCGATATATTAATATAGTAAGCATAGACGGATCTAGACAAGCATGAATATAAACAAGGAGGCTACGTGAAGAGAATGTAATGCTTTTCCGCATTCTCCTCATGGTAATAGCCATATATCAAACGATATAGTAATTATTTACATTTCTATTGTTTGTTTGAAACTGCCGTAGTAACAAGGACATAGAGTTCTATGAATTCGGATCCCTACTAGCGTGGCCTAACAAACACCTTATAATGGACGTTTAATACTAGGCTATTTGAAACAAAACAACTATTATTAATTAAACTGTTAGAGGAGCATAGTATCAAAGACGATTCTATTAACATAAATATGTAAGATTCCTTATTTTTCTTTACCGCACACCAATTCAATTCATTCTCCAATTTCCAGTCAAAAGACAATGCTTGTTCGGAATGTTATGTTTAAAATATTCTATATCTGAACTTTATAATAATTTTCTTTTACTCACAAGGAATTTCTTCATATGAAATTTATACGGAGGAACGGAACTGGGAATTTTTGATATTTCTCTTTTACCTTGTCCTGTCTAGACGTATAAAACTCTATCATATAGAGTGCATTTGTATTTTGTCTATGAGTTTTTAGAATAGTATAAAATTGATTTTGTAGTAACGTCTATGTCATATATACTGTCCTTATATTATCCTTTAAGAATTTTTAAGGAATTCCCTTAACAATATCAAGTTCGAGGAAACATGAGATGTTATATCAGCAGTTAGTCTCAAAGGTTAAAGCTTATAACTGTACGAGTATGAATATTAATTCATGAATTTAATCAAATATACTCAACTAGAGCTAATTGCCTGCTTAATACATCAAATCAAAATCCTTTTCCCCAATTTTTTTTTAATTAGACCACTAAGTTTACTAAGGCTAGCAGTCTACTAAGGCTGCTTAGCAGAACGGCTGTTTCAATCAAAACTTTTTCCAAATTTCCCCAAATTTTTTCAGATTTCCTCAACAAGTATGAGTTTGATGGTCTCGATCTGGACTGGGAGTACCCTGGCGCAGCTGATCGTGGAGGTTCCTTCTCGGACAAGGATAGATTCCTCTTTTTGGTCCAGGAGTTGAGGAGAGCCTTCATCAGACAAGGCAAGGGCTGGGAGCTGACTGCTGCTGTACCTTTAGCCAATTTCAGGCTTATGGAAGGATACCATGTGCCTGATCTGTGCCAGTAAGTTGGTAAAATAAGTAATTCAACAGATTTATGAAGGTTTTTTATAATATTATTTTAGTTACAACGTAGTACTTACTTGTGACTTCATTCAATACGAGTTTATGAAAACACTAGTGTATGTGTAGTGGTATGACGATGATGATATACACTGTTACCAGGATCTGAAGTGTATATAGAACTTCTCATTTCCGTAGCTTAGTAAGTTTTATAATTCGAGCCTTAGTCAAAAAGATTAGTCCACTTACATAAAATCTTTATCTTTGCGTGTTGGTTAAGGCAGTGAATATCAGCATGTTATACTGTAGGTATATTTTAGTCTGTTATGTATATTTTCAGGGAATTAGATGCGATTCACGTGATGTCGTATGACCTGCGCGGTAATTGGGCTGGTTTTGCTGACGTCCACTCCCCGCTTTACAAACGGCCTCACGACCAATGGGCTTATGAGAAACTTAATGTGGTAAGTACTGAAATTAAGTATTTAAAATATTCATCATAATCTTTTTTTTAACCAAACTGTGCCCCTCGATTACGTTCGTAGTTTGCCGAGGCTGGAAATGTCTTAACAAATTTTAAAACTTAAAAATAATCTTCCTGTGTGCTCAATATATAGCCATTCATAAAGAAATTTTAGAGAGAGTTTAATAACTTCATATTATAATATTAGTTGGGATATAAGATCGATGACTCGAATTATTCAAATAAACATAAAATAGTTTGCCCACTTAATTCGGCGTAATAAATCAAGTATACAAATTTATATATTAACTTGGAAGAAACAATATAGCTGTGAGTAAATATGAACAATATGAGGCAATTAATCATTTCAGAACGACGGCTTGAATCTGTGGGAGGAGAAGGGATGTCCGTCAAACAAATTGGTCGTCGGCATTCCGTTTTACGGGCGCTCGTTCACGCTGTCCGCGGGAAATAACAACTATGGTCTAGGAACTTATATAAACAAGGAGGCGGGCGGAGGGAACCCGGCCCCTTATACTAATGCTACCGGATTCTGGTCCTATTATGAAGTGAGTGAAGATTTACGGTAGATTTTATTATATTAAATTACATTAACCATCATCGTCGTAGGCGATATAATATATTTTCTATACTTGTCGTATATTTAACTACAAGTTTGGAATAAACCGGTTATTTAATAAGAAGCACTCTACTAATTACTCAAAATTATATAGATTTCTACAGATTAAAAAAATCAAATTGGTTCAGTAGATTAAGAAACGTCCTTTTATAAATGCAAAAACGCTATTTGTAGGTATATAAAAGCTAAAAATGATCAACGATCTTAATTATATAGTTGTGTAGCCAAAGACTCGATTTGACGTTTTCTATATTTATAGATCTGTATGGACGTTGACAAACCCGAATCAGATTGGACAAAGAAATGGGACGACCACGGTATGTGTCCCTACGCTTACAAAGGCACACAATGGGTGGGTTATGAAGACCCTCGAAGTGTGGAGATCAAGTTAAACTGGATCAAACAGAAGGGTTACCTTGGTGCTATGACCTGGGCTATAGATATGGACGACTTCCAGGGTATTTGTGGCGAGAAGAACCCGTTGTCCAAACTTATGTATAAACACATGTCTTCTTATACTGTCCCGCCGCCGCGAACTGGCAACACTACGCCTACTGTAAGTGTTTATTACAAAAAAAAATGTTAGATATAGAAATAATCTATTTCAAAATGAAGTACTACATATAATTAATTCCTGATACTACATATATTTATATAAAGTTCTTGACTGTTTTTGGATAGAAGCCGCATTTAATAGAATCTTGATTTATTATTAAAAAAAATAGACTTAAAAAAAAGTATTTATTCAAGGACATTTCGATTTAATTATCTTCATCAAATTCTGATTTACAGCCGGAATGGGCGCGACCACCGTCCACCCCATCAGACGCGTCTGAAGGCGCTCCCATCCCCACGACTACCACCACAGCGGCACCTACCACCAAACCAACTAAACCATCTTCCACAACCACCATCGCCGCAGTACCAGCTGCTGAAGAACCCGTGAAGCCAGTTTCCGATGTTGAGCAACCGCCTTCTGTAAGTTTCGATGAATAATAAGTAGTTAATTACACAAGCTTCAGTATTAGTTGGATATCAGTCAACTAAATGGTAGTTGTCTTTGCTTGAAAGAGTATTATTTATACATCTATAGTCTATATATAAATACATCCAAACATTACTTCACATTTTAATCTTAGTTTGCATTCAAAAGAACGGTTTTCATTACTAAGACCACATTAAGCTCAGGCTTAATGAATGAAAGGAAAATATTAATTAAAATAGCGAAGAAAATTGGCAAATACGACGATCATAAGGAATTCAATATTTCACCAGTCACTAGCAAATTCACAAAGTTGCAAACGTTCCGAAGTATTCATCAAAGCATTTCTTTCAAACATATAAAAGTAATTTAAGCGCGCTTTAAAAGAGTTGTCGAATCGTTAATTCCTTTTATAAAATAATGTTTTTAATTAAACAGGAAAATGAGGTGGACAGCCCCGAAGTCTGCAGCGAGCTGGCGGATTACGTCGCAGACAAAAAGCGATGCGATAAGGTGAGATTAACGTCCACTCATTATTTCGCTCAATAAAACTCAAAATCTTTTATCAATGCGAATTATAGAATAGCTCATGGATACGTTTAATAGAAAAGGTAAGAAAACACTGGCTTATGTCCCAGAAAATCCCTTTTATATAATGTGTCTAATTAATAATGTTTACGGAGAAAAAAATAGACAGGAAATCCTTTAATTTGACAAGCTGTCAAATGATTCTCTAAATGTTAAATTATACACATTAAGGAATTTCGTGTGTTTAATTTAATTGCAAAACTAATATAATATCTAATAGTAGGTCAAAAATATGTTACGTATTAAGAGAGGGCAACAGGGGCCCTGCCTAACTTCGTCCGGCTTGCCCCATCTTTTATTCAGTAAATGTCAGTCATTTAATTTTGACTGCCCTATTAATACAACATTGAAAATACAATACATTAGGTTAACATAAGTTTTTTTTCAGTACTGGCGTTGCGTCAACGGCGAAGGATTAGAGTTTACCTGCCAATCGGGCACCGTGTTCAATACGGCGCTTAATGTTTGCGACTGGCCCGATAATGTTGACAGAGATGAATGTAAATAGTTACCGTAAACGCGCCCGCATTACAACTTCAGTGCAGATAACATAAAGCAAATTAAAAAAAACAAAACTATGCAATTCTTTATTAATGACGTCAAATACACGAAAAAATTAAAATTCAATTTTTTAATTATGGCGCGCATTTTTATATATAATTTTTTTGCACACGAAATTTAATTTAAACGGAATTGTTCTATTTGCATTTATTTGTCTTCTTAAGCATATTGCATATGTTATTTTAAAAAATATTATTAAGTATTAGTTATGTAAGTTATTTATGTTAATGATGAACAAATTAAAACAGCCTCGGTTGTGTGACAACAAACTTTTTTAATATGTCTGTCATAACTGAGATTGTTTTAATTATAGTATTAGAGATATCTTAAGAATCCACTATAATGAGATTAAGTGAAGACTGCTAAAAATTTTAAAAATATAACCTAAAACACTTATTGATAAGTGTAAACATTGTGTTCTATTTACGTTTTTTTTTTTCACAAAATTTAAGTTTATTTTTACGCTCAATGACGCTATTAAAATATAAAATATAGTTCCAAGTGTTTTATTTGTAAAATATTCTGCCCCTTAGAGAGAGACAATGACATTTAAATTATTGGAAACCACAAAGGACAAATAGTAAAGTAACCTACCTACTAAAATAAATTGCTATTTAGGCCTTCTAGATGGCCTAACTAGTCCCAAGGTAATAAAATTAGGACACACTCTCTACTAGTTTTATAGACACACACTTCATTAATTTCATATCCTTTGTCCTTTTTCTCTACATACATATAACATCCAGTAAAATATCTACCGAAACAGCTAATTAATACCCATATACTATTCCGCCACACAAAATTAAGCAAACCTTTTCTGCCGATTAGGGAGGCCGATGACCAACGGGCGATCTTTTTATAACTAACCCAAGACTAACGTACCAAATAATGTAAAAGGTTAAAAGGGTAATAGAAAAGTACACGTTTTGCCTTCTACGAAAGAATGTTTAATGATGTTTTAATCCGATAAGCTACTTAGAGTTTTAAATAGAATGGTTTGCAAAATTCGGCTTTGAAAGTTTCTAATTGAGTATCTAGACTACTTATTAACTCATGGGATTATTTTACTTATTTTTGGGGAAAACCGTCAATAAAGATAATTTTTTTGGGTTTTTATGATAAAAAAATATGCAAAAGATGCGTACTAAGTTACTCTATTACAGTGGTTATTAATTAAAAATATCTCAGAATAAATTTATCACTTATAATATATATGAGTTGAATATTAATATAATAATTGTATGGAGCACGATTCTAGTGTCATCATGTAACTGATCATCTATATTTTACGCAAATAAGTTTAGCTTTTCAGTAGGTTGAATGCGGAGTTCCTGCAATAACCGTTCACTGACAGTTAAACTTTGCACAAGTTAGTTTGCACGGTCGTGTGCTTGGAAATTAATGATACTGTTTGATTTAACGTAATATATGTTCTAATATTGTTTCAATGTCTAGACCGGACTATTTTGAAAAATGTTACCGTCTTGGTACTTTCTTAATATTATTATACATAATGTAATGCATAATTACATTGTATAAGGATGTATCCTAAAACAATGAAATTTAAAGAATCATAAATTTATTGTTCTACATAATGTTGCAACTTTAACTATATAAAGTTTATTTTATTTATTGACACTTTGTTACAATGTACATAATTAAAATGAGATTTAGTAACACTAACCACTTTAGAGTGATCTCTTCCAGGCAACCCATTTTTATCGAGGGGAAAATAATAAGTATAAAGTAAATCAGACGGCGATATGCAACTTATTCAATAACATATTGTATAGTTTATAGTCAGCGATGTCCAATGAATCAGGCATTATTATTTATGTACAAAAATATCAGTTTTTAAAACAGCGTGTAATAAAACCAAGAAGCATTAAAATTCTTTCGCAAGAATTTCATTTAAATTCTATGAAATATTGGTTTTATAATGATATACACAAAGACTGTTTGCGGTAAACCCTTAGGGACGCTTAATTCTCATCAAACTGCAAAAATACTTTAGCAAGTCTATTTAAAACTATGCAGACTTCACCTTTAAACTTTATGTTGTGCTTTATTTGAATGAAGTATTCAACAATCCAATGAAATATTTATTGGTTTAATTGGTGTTACTTGTACTTCAAAAACCACCAATAGTTACAAGAAACAATAATGTTTTGCCTATTAATTACTATTTAACTGTAATGTTAGTGAATGCAATGTCCTTTGGTATAGGTCGCGGCACGGATGTTTAGCGTTGGACGAGAATAGCTGCGCATCGGTAGAATCGCGCTCGTAATTGACGTATTGGTGCGAGAAAGA
>DWAJ01004132.1:0-13475 GCA_018238005.1 Eurema mandarina
TCGTGCGGCTGTTCCAGGAGAGAAGAGAGAGTCGGCGCTCCCGCACTCGGAGAGATAGAGTCTGAAAGCGATAGATAGATAGATAGATAGATATATATTATATACATATTACATATATTAGCGACCCCGCGTTCGCTCGCATATATTATGATGTAAGCTATCCTATCTTTTAAGTTGGATCAAACTGCACACGGTTTGCCAATTTAATTTAAAATTGGTTCAGTAGTTTAGGAGTCAATCGCGGACAAAAAACGTGAAACGTTATTTATACATATATGAAGGACTAAGCCGTTCATAAACCGATTTTGATTAGTATTATTTTACAGAAAAGATAATCCCAAATCAAATATAACAGAATATACTCTCATGATAACGAACCAAATTTTAGAAAAAAGAAAAACATTAAAACAACTGCTTCAATTTAGAAGTAAAATTCAAACAAACACATATCAATTACATAAATAAGATTTATAGACCCATTCTAAAACACCACTTCTAATAATTAAATTTACCCAAAAACCAAACCCCCTTCTAAATAAAAAACAAACACTAACCTTTAATATCCTTCCCATAACCCGTATCCTTAATATCACTATGTTTGGGCGGCGGTTTGCTGGTTCCAGAGCCACTGGCGGCTGCTGCCTTCTCAACTAGACGGATCTTCTCCTTCTCATGAACCAGTACTTTGGGGAAGGAGAAGAACGGTATGGCCACCAGGATCAGCAGCAACCCTCCGAGGAGGAACCCGCCCCACCACATTCCCACCCATTTGTGGTCTCCGGGATCTGTAAAAGTTAATGAGGTATATATTTATTATTTAACTATGTATTGTCTTTAAAGTATATTCAAAATTTCTTTTTTTATACTAAGATACTCTAATATAATGTCATTTATTGGTAAAAATATTATAACATTGGTTCAGTTGTAAAAAAATTCTCCTTACATACTCCATAATCGCTTTATATTATTTACTATGTGAACTGTAAAAATTTACTTTAATTTATTAATTAAGTAATAATTACAACAAGCATTTTATTGAAATCGTTACTAAATCAATAAAATATTTGGAACAATTATACCAACAATGCATTATTGAAACATTTACTGTGCAATATTGTTATATAATATAGCCAATATTTAAAAGTAATTTATCATTTCGCGTAATTGATCTATTTTAATGTATATGTATGTGTACTGTATATCTATAAAATAATACCAACCAATGGATATGATTTGACCGGAGAAGGAGTCCATGTGGAAGGACAGGAGATAGGCACCGAGTAGAAATCCGAGAACAGGTCCAAAAGCGCCCATACTGTACATACATCCTGCCAACGAAAGATATAACAATAAATCATATATTCTAATTATTAAAAATATCTATTATCTACATATACAGGATTTGTCCTAACTAGAGATGCGCCGAGTAACACTTTTGCCGACAGTAGTTGAAACATTTAACATTTAGAATTATGTCACATAATGCGCTCTAGTGCATAATTAGAAAACTAGGCCTGTTTGTACTCGTTTACATGTGAAATGGGAATTTGATTGAACCTAGTTATTCAGCCGAGTACGAGTATCAAAAACCCCGCCGAGTACGCCGAGTACCGAGTATCAACCGAGTACTCGGCCCATCTCTAGTCCTAACACATTAAGGAACTAATTTACCTTATATCACAGACCATACTTATATATATTTATACTTAATCATATCTTAGACAATATTAAAAGATGTATAATTAACTAGCAACACTCAGCAGGTTTAGGTGTCTAGACACGTACTGCTTTTTGTTACGTTTAGTTAGTTACAGCTTTTCTGCTATTCATGCCGTTCAAGAACAATCAATCAAAAAAGAATTTTAGACTAACCTAACATTATAAGCGAGACCTCATTCGCGATTAAATTAAGGTAGTTGTTCTATTTGAAGCTTTAGACTATTTCCGTACCAATTATTGTTTAAAATGGTTAGACTTAAGCGTCATAAAACGACACATAAACTAACAAAGGCCTTTGCACTAAAGATATTATCAGGAAGAAGAGATTTGTTATATCTTGGGACTTTAAAGAAAATGTTGTTATCAGCACGTTTCCTAATTTAAATTAAGAAGCGGCAGCAATTAAGATTAAAAAACTGTAAACATCATATAATGTACGTCATTCAGCGATAACGTAGCATTCAAGTAATGAACAATTTTAAAATTAAATGAATATTTTGGGCGATTTCTCATTTTAAACACTTACAAAACTTTATTATGTTGATAAAGAATTATAGATTAATATAAAGATACATTTAAAATTATACCACGGTCCTAACACATATCGTTTCGGAAAGTCGGAGCTTACATAAATGTTACGTCACCGTATCGTTATGTAGACCATTATGATTTAGAATTCAGCTTATATCGTTGAATTATATAATCTTTTATTTTATGGTAGTTGTTAGCTACGGTGTTTTTGAATGTCAGCCTAATTACTTTATGTATGAAATAACTATATCAAAACGTTTAAATAGGAAATCTGATTAAATCAGAATATATAGAATATGGTTCCAATAACAGCGATAAAAGATTCACCTAGTAAGTACCGTGGTGTTTCAGCATGGGTTTGATTTATCTTTGTAACATCGCATCCTTTATGTAACTAAGATATATACGGTACATAGTGTAATGGTAGTTGGTACATGTCATAAAGCATTGCACAAGTTCGATAAGGGCGCATTGAGCGCGGCAGCCGGCAGTGCGGGACCAAAAGTGGGTCACTCTAAGTTTCACGATCCTGCATAGTGCATACTTTACTCAATTCCTGCTATTCTGGCACTTTTTAATTTTTAACTCGCTTATAAACTCGCTTGCATTTTTGTACGAATGAACTATGAAATACCTACTAAGTACACCTTACTTTTGTTTATTAACTACATAATTTAACTAAATACATAATTTAAATATAATACCTAGGCATAGAGCTCCTTATTATTAGTGAAATCTAGAAAAAAATTTTGAAATAAAATAAAGTTTGGTAATTAAATTTATGAGATACTGTGTATGACTAGATTTCATATAATTCTATTTGTTATTTTAGGTTCTGACTTAGCTTAGCGAATGCTTCACGTTCGACCATTATAATATTTGAAGGTAAAGGAGAGTGGATTGACTATCTGAAGGCTATAATATGAGTGGCTCTTGTGCCATTAATATAGCAATGCGACCGACCCTGACAAAAAATAAGTAATCTCAATCTGAGAGTTCTTTGATATTTTGAGGTGCCCTTAGAGGTCCTTGTAGGAGCTCAAAACGTCACTCAAATGTAGATGGATGGGTGTACTTTTGTATAAACTTTTATTCAATAAGTAAGTTTATATGTTTATAAGCTATTTTTAGTCGAAAGATTCAATGAATGACTAGTAAGTACTATGACATAATTTGGTACCAATATAATAAATAAATCAAATAATTCTTGCAAGGGATGCGAAGTGAAATAGAACCTCGTAATAGTGGGGTAATATAAGTAGCTTTATAGTCCATAAAATTCGCGGTAGACTCAATGTCAATGGCGACTTTAATAAATTAAAAAGAATGTCCACGTCCACCCACACGGAAATGTCTTTCTGTTGAAATCGCGGGGTACAGTCGGCACCAAAATAAGCTAGACTAGCAACTTAGCCAGTATTGAAAATATCAAATGTGAGAACCGAGAACGTGACTCTTTAATATTTTCAAGCATAATTATTTTTAAACCCTCTACTAATATGCAACTTAAAATTAACTGTTTTAGATTGAATAATCTCTAAGTGGGCATTGATGAGAATCTCAATTGCTCGGTAGTAATCGTACTTTAGAAATGACAATTCCTATCAATAATTGTTTATATACATATATACCTCGTTAATAAATAATGTCATAATACACTTCTAATGTAAGTATAACAATAATGGTAACGAAGATTACCTATATAGGTACATAATGTTTGATGATAGTGCATGTTTGCGTTCAATCGTCAGACGTTATCAAAAGCGATGTCTAGTCAACTTCGGTTGCTGAACGTACATATCACATAATATACAGGCATCGCGGGTCAAGGTCTGAGAATCGAATGGGGGTGGTATCGCGCCGGCTAAAGACTGCGCCAATGACAAACTCGCGTATAGCATGCGATACTTTCGGGGCTAACACGAAAATTAATCAAACCGATACAATAATACCGTTTTGTTCGTTCCAATTTGTATTAAGTTGGTTGATTATTTTCTCCGCATTTCGAATTGTATTTTGTAAATAATGAGTTTTTGCATTTACTTTCTATAATGCTCGTTTTGTTCTGCTTTTCTGTTATTTATGGGCCGTACAATTGGTACATTAAGAAATATTTACCAAAGTTAGTTCAACAACGTAGAGTAAAAATAAATAAATAACAACATTTCCATTTCCTTTAATCCTTCGTCTAAAGTAGAAACTGCATAAGATAATTTATAATGCTTCTGATTTATACAGTTATACTAACAAAAAGTCTAGTCGTAAAACAGTAAAAACTATAAAAAGAACTTAATGACGTCTTCTCATTAACATAATACTCTTAAATTTTAACTATGTACTCTAAATGCTTGCAACGCGCTATCTTTAATCGAGACATCAGAGGTTAAAATACCTGTAAAATAATATCGCACTATTGTTTTTTTTAGATTTCCATGCAACGCGATTTTAATACATATTTGAAATTATTAAACGCTTCTAATAATTTAAATTTCGAAGATTTAAAAAATAATGCAACTTGTAGGTTCCATTTCAAAAAGTATTGTAATAAAAACTTAATCAGATGTCTTTGAAATAATATATCGCAGTGCGTTATAATAAAATAGCAATTAAAATGCACTTTCATTTAATCAGCCGTCGCTATCTCTAGTCTCCAAGACACATAATTCGGTATAGTATATTGTATATATGTATATTGTAATATATTTGATAGCGAGTCGCAATAAAAAGGTAATAGTACAAAGGCGCGTCTGGGCTGGGTTCGTTGAACTGCGCCGCACTTCGGCATGAGACATCGTGTGGTTACTACGCACTGTGGTATCGCACCGCTGGGAAGGTCGATTTACTTACTACTTTATTGTTTAGAATTGAAAGGCTTCTTCAACAAATCGAGATGCATTTCAAAGCATTTTGAGAGGCCACTTAATGCATCCAAATCCCTGTTTTGTAATAATGAGTCATAACTCAACTCTTTGATAAACAAAGGACCCGCGTGTGGAATAGGATTTATCATAACAATAAACTTTTTTCCAAGGCTAGAGGAATGCTTACAAGTCAGTTGACATTAGTCGGAATAACAAGCGAGTTTTTGTGGCAACGTTCTTACCGTGTTGTCAGTGTAAAGCTTATACAACGAAATGGACAGTTGTCAATCTTATTGAAGCCTATACATTCTTTACAAAGTAAATTTCACATTTAAATAAGGCTAGTCACTCTGCAAGGTTTAACCATGGTTCCCCGTGTCAAAACTTTGGTAAAAAGCACTCTATGAATGTTTTAATCCAGGGTTTAATTAACTTGCATGCCTACAATCTATTATATATCGAAAGTCATTCAGACATACTGGAAAACTTTCGAATATTTAATATGTATTAGTATATTAAGGATTCCGATAGAATCCAAGTTAAGCATTTAGTAAAGGCCATTTTGATAACTTTAATCTAAAATAACGGATATACGTATACATGGATTTTCTGCATTATTAACTTAATGTTGGAGCGTTTACAAAAAGTGTGATTATGACTAAGTCACGAGGAAACTAATCGCGATGGTATTTTAATGGGTACAATACTCGCGTGAAAATCGATACAATGTAACTTTACAGTTATTATATTTAACAACCGTCTCGTATAGTCCTATTCGGCTTCTTAGTTTATTTTCTTTTCTAATTCTTGAATGAATTCGTTCACCATGATTCATGACTATCAGGTAAGGTGATCAAAAAGTTTTTTTATTTCAAAACATATTTCGAAATAATTTTAGCGTTAGGTCCCAATTTAAGGGCTCTATTACTTTAAGAAAAAAAAACCTTTAAAGAGTCATATTATTGTCATTCCTTAGTTTATTAGGGTAATATTGTATAGCTACACGAATAAGAATTCACTTCTTAAAAAATCTTCTTAAAATTGGCTTAATCATGAATTTAAGTTACGTCAAAATAAAAATGGGACCTTTAACGCTCGGCGGGTCTTTACACATATGCACCTAAAATTACGATAATGAGAACGATATATCTGAAACAAAACATTGTAACGTTACCTATATACATGCTGGAGGACTCGGGCCGCACGTGGTCGTCGACGTACGTGGTGCCCAGCGTCAGCAGCGGCGACCCGCCGCAGCCCAGCAGCACCTGCGCCACGATGAACACCAGCACCGGCACGAACGTGCTCGGCGTGCTCTGTGGGTTATGTTTGTTATGTGTGGGTTATGTGGGTTATGTCAATATGTTTGTTTGCTCAAAGACAAGCGTTCATAGACCAGACAGACTGTTATTTGTTTAAAGACAAGCGTTCAAAGACCAGATCGGCATGAAACGTTAAAAAAAATGTGTGCGTCTCACCATCAAACATAAAAGTTTCGCGAGGTTATCATATCAGTGTATATTTTTGTATTTTTTTGATTAAACAACAATAAAAAAAGAACATTTACAGTATGACTCCTTAAGTATCTATTCCCGCCGCAAAACGGGATAAAGTTTATCCTAAGAACGATCCAGCTTAAAATCTACCTGTATGCCAAATTTACATAAATATATTCTATAGCTTTGCTAACAAATAACAAACGGGCATTTATTTTTCGTATTCATTATATATGTACGGTTTTAATCAGTTCTTATTTCACTTCTAACTATTTTTGGATGGATGACTTGGACTTTGGAAACATTACGTACCTATCTACAAACGTATAAATTATAAAATGCAGCAAAAATATCAAAGTTCAATTTTACAGATATTTTGGATAAACAACACTAACATAAAGTACTTAATATAAAGAAGATAACTCTAATGTGTACTTGTTCTTTCAAATCAGGACTGATATCTCAGTTGGCAACAAATGTAACATTATGTTTCAGCATTATCGAGCTCAATTAGTGACAGCGACAGTGCGTCGTACAATATGGCGTTATAGTTACTAGATATATTCAAACAAGTCAAGACGTAGGGAAACTAGATCGATTAATGACATCACGCCTTACCTTGATACAATTATCCGGTCTCAAATTGCTGGGAGGCAAGCCTTGGGACAGCCTGCCCAGGCCTCCCATGTCCTGTTCCAGAGCGCGGGGCAGGCGGCAGATGTTGTCATCAGACTTATTATTGGATAACATTTCGCTGTTCGCTTCCGCTATAAAGTGCGGCACGACAAACACCAGCGATCCGATGCCCATAATAACGGCACCTACAACGCGATATGTGCAATAAATTGTTTACGTCGATCGACGCTCGTAAACACGAACCTAGCTGGATTTAGGGATGAGCAGGTTTTATATTTACTTTTAATGATGGAAGCAGACACGCTTCGAATTATGACGGGAGTTGCCAACTCACGCTTTGATAATATTGCCTTATCGTAAAAGTTTCGGCGTTAAACTGTAACGTGTCCTGAAGTAGATTTAATTTTGACGACCAATTGGAGAAGTCATAAAAGCAACATTGTGGTATATAATAATAATTTATAATAATAATAATTTATTTATTTCCATAATAAGGTGATTTGCAAAAAATTTTACCCACGCTCCCAAGATAGTAAATACTGTTTGTCAGGAGCCTGTTTCATCCAATCATGACACATTTCGTTCAGATTTACAATAGGTTACATATAAAAATATAAAAATTCATTTACAATCACAATCAGATATGATTCAAAATATACATTTAAATTCTATCATGTAAGTTTAGTAACACAGAAAATAAAAGTTTATATTATGACGATTAAAAAGCAGGTTCTTACCAACTGCGATCCACACGGGAATGTGGCGCCGGCTGCCCAAGTATGACACGAAGATGACGGTGATGACGTTGCCGATCTCGTAGCTGCTCGCGATGAGCCCCGAGAGGCTGGAGGGGATCTCGAATCGTTTCTCTATCGTCGTGATCACAGAGTTTATGTAGCCCGAGCTCAGCGCCTGCTGAAGCGTCACTAGGAACGAAAGGAAAAATACGAACACCTGAAACGAATAATGCGTTTAGTAAAGGGAGATTCGAATAAGTATAGATTAGGGCAAAATGGGCAGTTCTTACTTTTATGCTAGAGAATCTCTGGATGAACAACGGCCTCCAGGACAGGATGCCGCAGTCTCGTGCGTCATGCGGAATGTCTAATATTTCTGGGAATATTTGGTGGGTCTTCTCCTTCTCTTTTTCGCGTTCCCGATCTCTGCAGAAGGGGGAGCACACGATTAATAGTTGTTCATATTATTTTAGTTAAATTGGTATTTTTTTACCAGCCCTGAAGCAAAGTAATTATTATAGCCTTTGTAGCATTGAGTCATATTCTAACAAATGATATCTTATCATACGGTTAGCACCCAAATATTTCCTACAAAGTATTAGCCGTTTATTGATATACAAGCCCTTATCATGTGATATTTATTGATCATTTTTTAGATTTTCAATATTTCGCTTGTAATGTTCATAACATCACTGAAGATTGATATCATTACCTATAGGTGTTTTCACTGCCAAATTTACAGTTAATCGGCGATATGAATCACAATATATTTCAGAACGGAAATATGTGTATTCTCGTTAAATAAGAATTTTATCAAATAAGGATTGTAGAATTAGCTAGAAAATTCATAAGACTCATGATTTGATTGGTTATCAGATAAATACCTATAAGATTTTGAAAGAATAATAATTAAAATACTCTATGTACATATAACCTAGTGTTTATATACTCATTAATTCTATGCAAAATAACTTATCAGCTGTCTCAGATTTAAAATGAACTCTATTCGTCATATAACGTCTGTCTGTCCCAATGTAAACTTAAATCTTTATAACTACGCAACCGATAGAGTGATGCAAGAGGAAGGAAAAAGAAGAATCAGATAAAGTTTGTGACGATGTGGACGTAGGGTCTACTTCTTCTGACTGACCTGTCGCATATGCCAGCGGAAGGGTTCCTGCTGTGGCATTTGACGGACTCCCGCGGCGGGTAGGGCGGCGCGCTGGGCCCGGCCGCGTCGCTTGCGCACCCCGCACCCTCCCCGCACCCCGACTCCGCGTATAGGCCCGTCATCGCATACATCGATTCTTGTCTCCTGGTTCACAAAGTTCTATATTTTAGTACTTTTATTGTCTTTACACAGCGGCATCGAGTCCCAGGTTAAGCAGAGCTTGTTGTATGGCAATACATACATGTATTCACAAAATATATATACATATAATATGTATATGTACATGTCATACACAGCAACACCCAGACCCAAAAAGATAGAAGGGGATCGAATCTATAACCCTTGGCGCAGAAGGCAATTGTGTTACCACTGCATTGCAAGCGGTCGTCTTTCCCTTTATAAAATTGAAACATATCGTAAAACATTAACACATAAATAACGTAGAGCAAAACAAATTACCTTTCCAACAATAATTTCAACTGCTCAGCTGACATATCCGCCATGGTGGCGATACAGACGCAACTTATTCAATATCAAAACAACAATGCGACGTAACACGGTTACAGTATTCGCGACCACGCTGACGTCACCGGTGGAAGTAACATTTTGGCGATTTCACTTTCTCACGACACAATAGTTATTATAACTGTAGGCACATGTGCGGGGCATTTGGTACGTGCTCTTATGGCGACTGAGATAAGCGTGATGATGAGTAAGTTTAGCTTTGTTAGGCGCGATACGAGTCGCGTGCGATTAGATGTGAATGTGGGCCAGCTGTCGCAAACCAAACAACTTATCTGTGATGGTGGTTACCGTTATCAGGTTCATATTTCAGAGAATTTACAGGTTAGTATCTACTAGAGATACCTAAATGATAAGCTTGATTCATTAATAACGTTTGCGCAACTATTTTGGGATCTTTTTATGACTTTGTAAACATGCAACCTACATCTAGTTAAAATCTAACATCTGTAATACGCTGTTCAATAAAGACAACTATTTGAATATTAACAAAATTGTAGTGATCTATAGCAAAACAATGATTCAAACAGCCTTATTGCTCACGGTGATGATACCAAAATTTGTTTATACATAGACATGAAAGCCAAGGTTATGATGTCGGATATAAAACAAACGTTTAAATCCATTTTATACGACATACATATTGTTACTGACGCCAGAGCATGTAAACAAGTAAATCTAAAGAACAGACATAATATGAAAAATTACCGGCCAACATAATGCATACTAATATTGTAAATGCGATAGTAACTCTGTCTGTCTGTCTGTCGTTCCATCAAAGTCAAAGTTTATATGAAAGTCCACGCGGACGGAGTCGCGGGCAACAGCTACAGGCAACAGTAACTAATAAAGAACTAAAGTTGGTTATTAAACTTTCTAGATAATTTAATATCATACCTTTGATACTGTTATTTGTAAAAATGACGATTATTTGCTATCATATTATAATAATGTCAAATTCCCTTGTCTTCTTAATAATTAATCATTTAATATGACCTTTAAGTGAGGACTACAACATATTTCGAATAAATGCTATACAAATTATATAGTCGACTTTATTTGTGTCCTTCAAATAAGTGGGACAGTGGTAAAATCGATGTGTTGTCTTTTCCATTGCATTCACTGCCTTGAACTTAGCGAGCTAAGGCACAAGCACGCACACGGATGTAAGACAAACTTTAATTACGTCATCTATAATATTGACATTTATTTATTTAATTTATTTAGCATTCTTTAATACATGCTGTTATACTTCGTCGTACTTTCAGATATTATGGCGTTCAGGATTTAAAAATCGTTAATTGTGACTCCAATCTTTGATATAACTTTGTGGGATACAAAAAAATTAAAATCATTCCAGCTCGGTGTCCGAACATTGTTACGTTATTTGTTTTATTAGTAAAAATAAACAATAACACTAATAGTCTACTTAGTGATTATTGATATCGCTATTGCAGTTCATTTATTTAAAAACGGTAGACATGTTACTAGAGACAAGGGTGTGTAAGACATGATATTTCGAAAATGAATGCATTTTTTTTTCTTAATAATCAGGCCATTTCGAATGATTCGCAAAAGATGACGCTGACCAAAACAAGATCCGACAAAGCCAATTGCGCACTGCGACTCATAATACAGTAGTGTTAGTTTTTCAGTTTTCTTGTCAAAAACACACCATCATCGTCGTACTAAATGTCAGTTGTGTTACGCATTACCTTTCAGCGTTAAGGAGTGGCGTTCGTGCCACTCCTATGCCAGCTATGCTTTACTTATAGATAACGAGGCGCGAAAATACTAATATATTATTGCAAATTTCTACGTTATTATTTGCATACGCGCCTTCGACCTTGCGATGAGTCACCGCGTCAGCTAAGCGGTATAGTTGACGACCGCTTGGCGCTGTAGTAGCACAACTCCTTTCTGCGCGAAGGGTCCCACACCGGACAGATATACATATGTATTTGTAATTTACATTTGTATTTTTCTGGGGTCTGGGTGTTGCTATGTATTATATGTCTGTATTTATAAAATAATATTATGTACATAAATGTAATTTATCCGTAATCTAGTTGCCATAACACAAGCTCTGCTTTCTGCGGGACTAGATAGCGTATAAGTGTTGTGAAAATATTTCTTTATGGTTTAGCGCTAATTTATTACCTGTGCCCTTTCCTGTGTTGGGGGGCGGCATTCGCGCCACCAGCGCTCTGTTGTCTCTCGCCTTCTGTCATTGTGCTCGTGCTCTTTGCTTCTCACCGCGCGCCCATGCCAAACTGTCATAGACTGCTCCACCTGTATAAACATCACTTTTTTATATAAGCGATACACTATACATACAATTACTATTTAACACTGCACTGAAATATGAACCTATGGATTGTGCTTCTTAAATCATGTAAGTCATCACCTTTTTGTATTACAATTTTCAGTATGGTTATTAATTCTAAATAACCTTGATGTTAAGTATGTCATACAGTGTCAATTTGTCTAATACCGTTTCCTGTAAAAGCTTGTTTATATCCACCAGTAAAGTAACAATAATAATGTACATATATTTTAAACCGTATTCACATTAGTCACCTTAATAATCAAGCTTGCAATATTACGCAATAGAGATTTTTTTCGGTGTCAAAAAGAATCTTATTATAAAATTCTCTATTTGCAGTGAGTGCGCCGTTATAACGGAAATGAGACATTTAGTTCTCACTCAACTTGTGACCTTAATCTACAGCTAGAACTAAACGGGCAATTATAAATGCAGTTACAGGTAAACAAGCCAATACCCTTTTAACTATAATATAGATAATGTTACCTACAAACTAGCTTTATTGTCAGTAAATGGTCGTCCTGTGGGTTATATCGCCATAAAAGAGAGTAACCGTTATATGCAGCATGTGTTATTCAGACCTCCAGCCGTGCTCTATATTTGTCAATGAGCCGTTGCTTTAATAAGGTAAACACTGTATGTAGGTATATGTTTACTGAACAATAAATAATTTAGTGGGTTAACTAATTCAAATATTAAATTTGATATAATACATGAATGCATATAAAACAGTTATAAAAGTTACCAAACAAAGGCGTCAGTGAGAATTTTTATAACCTCATTTTGTATTTATTCTCACAAATCGTTATGAGAATTACACATTACTTAGTACTTAGTGTATTTAAAAATATCACGATTCACGACAAATGAATGACGTAGTACGAGATAACTGTACATTCAGTATTTGCGCATCGAAGCTTGCTAAACGTAACTAAACTAATGCGTAAAATGCCAAAAATACTAAACTAATCTATATATATAAAAGAAAGTCGTGTTAGTTACACCATTTATAACTCGATAACGGCTCAACTGATTTGGCTGATTTTGGCTTGGTGGGGATGTAGTTTAGAACCAGGAGAAGGACATAGGATACTTTTTATCCAGTTTCCAGGGGAATAATTTTTTTATGAAAGTCAACGCGGACGGAGTCGCGAGCAACAGCTAGTTATAGGATAAAATGAAAACGAAGAGCGATCGTTACTTACTGAAATTTTTTATATAACCAGCTGGCCTGACCCGACTTCGTTCACGCCATATCCATCCTACCTGTTAACCCTTTTTTTTTGACGGGGGGAAATCCTCTTACGGATACCGCGTCCTCCTCGGGGAAGAAGGAGGCGGCTATGTCGGACTCGCCTAAAACCGGCCACTACCCACTAAAACCCACCGGTGTTCCGTCGCGCACCCTTTCGGGGGGCGGACCTGCTGAGGACGCACGAAGCAATCGACCGCAGGCCCGCCAGCTACCTGCTAACC
>DWAJ01004133.1:0-13473 GCA_018238005.1 Eurema mandarina
TTCCTTCACATCTGTCAGCTGTCAAACGTCATACCGACACCGGGGTGACCTCACTCAAGCTATCTTGCTTGACGTTTCCAACTAATTCGTTATAATAAAATCACAATTATTTCTGACGCTTCGACATGTATATAATTTTAATACAAATACAATAGGCATTTTTGAGAAAAACGACGGAAACGCGGACGACATCGCAGACAACAGCTAGTAAGTCAAAAAAATAGAATACTTACAACTATGTTGATTTGACTCCGTACTACTTCCACGCATTCGAAAAGTCGTTTATAAAGTACCTGCAAAGCAGCTACACTGAAGCGGCGATCACCGGCTAACTCAACAATTCTATTTAAACGTAAATTTGTCGCGTAGAAAATGCAAAAAACAACAACTAATGGAAGGTCGTTAAATAGTTGAGGCATGCAGGTAATCACGTAGAAGAATGTAAAACTAATATAATCAATCTTAATGAAATAAAAGCAGTTATTGAACAATTTTAGAGCCCACGCAAAAAACAACATCAAATAAAAATAATTATAATTAGTATTCAGATGCATTTCTGAGTCGATACCCGCAAGGGCATCGAGAAATGAGCAAAATGAATTCCTTTCTTTGTTCAATTGGAAAAATATGACATAAAGTAAGAAAACGAAATGAGTAACGATATACCACATAATTTCAAATTTGCTATTCACTGAGTCATATAACAGTATGAAGCATAAGAAATGCATAATGAGCAATGCAACATTGACGATTTTCAATGCAATATTTTTTAAAGTTGATTTAGATTTTATGAAACCGAAGTCTAGGGTAGTGAGTATTTGGATTGCTATAAACAATGTCTTCAGCGATTTGGGTATTTCCTTATTTGCCTTCACCCTGCCCGTTGTGTTACTTGCTACTACAATCATTGTGACGGACGTGTTATCCTTCTAACGAACTAACTCACACTATACTAGTAATAATCCTGGTTGCTTGTCAGAAATATTAGATTAAAAGTGTCGATAATGTAATGAAACAAATGGATATTATTGAAAAGCAGATTTATAACGAAATACCTGATGTTTAACTTTGACCATGCATTGCTTTTATCTACAAAGAAATTAGATAATTAAATAGTAGATGCCTGCTTTATGCACATGACCTGAAACTTTTTACACAGATTGAATCATTGTCCGATTGCGCTGCGCTACAGATGTGGATGGTGGTGGTGCCATCAAAATAAAATGCAATTTAATGCAAATAAATGTTATGTTATGACATACAGTCGGATGCGGCAATCCTTAATACATAGCTACAAAATAAATAGACCTGGGCGTAGCATTCGACAGCAAGCTGACTTTCCACGACCACATTTTGTGTTAGCGCGTGAATCCCACCGGCGCTTGGGTTTTGTGTTAAGGAGTGCAAGAGATTTTCATTCCATAAGTGGTATGCGGCTGATCTATAACGCGCCAGTGCGTTCGAAATTGGAAACCAGTTCCTGTATATGGACTATGGAGCCCATACCAGGGATGCAAAAGACTTTCCTGCGTTACCTTTACATGCGGACTTACTTGTATCCAACAAAATTTCTGTTAGGCATGTTAGGATACAATTCTTTAGAGGTTCGTCGGGAGCACTGTCAGCTTATCACTGCGTGCAAGATATATCGCGGTAGGGTGAGTGCGCCTGAGCTGAGTGATGCGCTGTGTCGATTGTTTGTGCCGGACAACTACCTGCGGAACCGCAAGCACAAGTTGTTGGCCGTGCCCCCAGCGCGCACCGTTGCGAGAGCCCACTCGCCCCTGCCACGCGTTCTTTCCGCGCTCAACGTTCTTCTGGACAAATACCCTGAATGCGATTTGTTTGCGGATAAATGGTCGGTTATATTGTCGGTATGCTTGAAGTTTTGCGAGAGAGATGTATGAATGTAATGTCTATAATTAGCGTAGTTGGTGAATAACCGTGTTAATTATATATTGAAATAAATAAATAAAATAAGTGGGAAGGTAGAATGCTACACATCAAAAATGTCAGTAGTTTCAACTACACACTGGAACATATTAAACATCTGAATGTTAAATATCTTTTATTGTGGACATCCATACTATTATTATAAATAGGAAAGTGTGTGTGTGTGTGTGTATGTTTGTCCTTCCTTGCACAGCAAAACGGCTGAACTGATTTAGTTGAAATTTGGTTTGTAGATAGATGATACCCTGGATTAAAACATAGGATACTTTTTATCCTGGTAATGCTCTGTTAACGGGAAATACGCGAGTAAAACTGCAGGATCGACTATTAATATATATATTTAGGAATAATGAGTCACCAAATATGACTTCATTCGAAATCTGTCCGTATTGACTCACTCAGTTACTCTATCAATAAGCAATTTCAATCTGTGGTTGGCATTTGTGTATTTTTGTCAACCACATTTAATTAATAATTTTCTTATACAGCATGTTTATATTTAGAAGTCACTAGTATAACTTGTTACAAAAAATAAGATTTCTTATAGCAGCTCTATCGCGGGGCTCTATCGCTCTATAGCTATATCGGTGGGCTTGTGTGCCTGCCATAAAGTATATGAACATGCTTTTATGCAGTATACCTCTACGGTTACATCAGTCAACCCTGTCTTTCTCTACTACTACTCTCCTTGCTTTGTATCTTCCAGCTGTCTTTGTTAAAAAGCTCATTATTAACTTCCAGCTTCAAAGCTCTCCCGCAAGCCTCCAAGGTCAGTACCACCGGCTCCGAGACCAACTCCACGCGCGTCGAGACTCCGTTCTGCCTCAGCAGGTCGAGATAAGCGGTCTGAATTGAGAGCTAGATACTGGGCGCTCCTGTTTGGTGATTTGCAGCGAGCGGTGAGTTGGTTATGTATAGTCTATACTAAGATTATAAAGGCGTAAGTTTGTGAGTGGGTATGTTTGTTACTTGTTCACTTATAATAAAATTTAGTATGTAGTTAGCTGACACCCTGGATTAACACATAAGCTAATAAACTGTAGGTAACTCCGCAGGCCACAGCTAGTTGAGTATATGTAATAATAATAACTAAGGAATAACAAAATTTAACATTCATTCTTATGAATAACATTGACGTATTTTCCTCCTGATGCCTCCCTTCATCCAACAGTTCTGCATATAATCAGCAGGGTTGATTGCGTGTTTCTACAAAAAATAAAAAACTTATTTTAAAAAATAAACAAAGAATATGCAAATGTATCAAATTAAATCATATCATTCTATATTATTAGTACATATATGAATATATATTCTCTTTGCATGTCAAGAATGCAAATGAGCTTATTTAGTTCAATACAAGCGATTGTAGAAAACATGAATAAACTATTAGAAATATTGATTCATAGATTGGGGTCGCAGAATATAGCTTTAACTGTCTGGCTAATGTTGAAATTTTAATGAGTCTAAGGCTTTATTGGATTGTCTAGACTATTTGTAGTTATGTCCGTCCAAGCTGTCTACTAAGTGCCTTGAAAACTGTTATTTATGTTAAGTGGAATTATTGGAATAGTATGATTCATACAATATTATATATAGTGTACATTTTTGCATCGGATAGATTCAGAAACTATTGAAACATTTAAATAAAAGATTACATTGTTGTTAGGTAACATTGTCCTGGAGTAGGAGGCTGAATTGGTTGTTTATTTTGCCAGTCGTTTTACTGATAGTAATAAAGCTGTAATATTTTCGATACTTAATAAATATATTTAAAACTAATTTGTATTGTTTTCAGATCGGCGAAATTTACAACACAGTTGAAGCGAATGAGAACTTAAACGAGTGCCAAGAAGTTATTCTTGTTTTGGAGAATTATACACGTGATTTCAAGGCTTTAGCTGAATGGTTTAGGCTTAAATGGGAATACGACAACACACCGCCGCCACAGAGGCCGCAAAGCTTGGCTTGGGAGATAAGAAAAACTGACTTTGTCAAACCAGAACCAAGGCGCGCTTATTCAGTAAAAGGTTCACCCACTGTCTCAGGAAAGAATAGCCCTTGCCTATCTGGGCATAATACCCCGAGTGGAAAGAACAGTCCCAATTTAATTGCGAAAGCGAATGGAAATGGAAAAATTAGTCCCAGAATCTCCGCAAGCCATTCCAGTACGAGTCCCAAGGCGAATATAGAGTTTTTCAGCAATAAAATTAACTCTAAAGTAACGACGAAGCCCGAGCCTAAAGTTGCTAAAGAACTTTCCAGATTGTCTGATATTAAAGAGAAGAACGGCAAAGAAACAATTGAAGAATGTGAGAATGACACTATGGAAAAGGAAGATGATGGTCAAGTAAAGCCTAAGCTAGTTGAAATTGGACACGCAAAGCTGAGTCCAAGTACATCACCAAAATTGGTAGTGATCAAATCACCAAAATCTAAACATAACATAGATAGCGCCAAAAAGAATAAAGAAGATATCTCTGTCCAGGCAAAATCGACTATCGATAAATTAAATGCTATGGAGACGGAATATTTAAATAAACACATCGTAGAAAACAAAGCTAAGAATGACAATATGCTTAATAGAGACTTAGAAACCGAGCAACAACTTATTAAAGAAGACAAAGGTGAATGCGAGAGGACTGTTGAGTCTCCGACAAAATCGGAGGATAATTTTGCGGACGTATCGAGTGACAGTTCTCCAAAATCTACAGCCGATGGAAATATAATTGAATCGGAAATAGACCAATCTAACATAGAACCGAATGATATTCTCGTAAATCACATTGAAACAAAAATAAAAATAGAACAAATAAGTTCTGCAAGCGATGGCTTAAATACTTCAATAGAAAAAGATTCCATAGCCCCTGGCAATGAGATACTTAATAATGACCCTAATAAATGTGAAAATATTATTTCCGTCAATAAAGATGCAGAAAAAAATACTGTTCTAGTTAATAGTATCAAAGATCACACTGAGGAAATAAGCGAATCTAACAATCTTCGTTCAGATAAATCTGATTTAGAAATAAAAAAAGATGCAAAATCAGTACATGAAGATAAAAATGCTTCGCAACAAAAAAATGATATCGAAAAAAACATAACTAAGGATCAAGAAAGCAAAAAAGATATTAAACCTACGTCAAAACCGGCTTATTCTCAAGCAGCTGCCAAACCTAAAGTAGCTAATAATATTAAACCAGAAGTCAAAACACCTATACGGCTTGCGCGAAGTTCCACTGTCGTCGAAATACGGCCCCCTGTAACTAAAATAATGCGGCCTTTCCAAAAAAAAGCTCAAACTAATAAATGTAGCTATCCATTCAACTTAACTACAGGCAGAACTAGTTTATTTGATACTACGCCTTCAACTACTCGAGGGCAAATCGTGCCAAGAAAATCGTCAAATAAAACTATTCATATGGGCTCTGGGGACGCCAAATTAGGTAACAGACCTAGCCCAAAAACCCGACAACGCCCTACTTCACTAAGAGTTAACGAGAAGGGAGATAAAAAGAACGGGTTGTTCCTCAAAGCCGATGCTAATTCTGTTTCAACAACAGACATGACTCGAAACGAATCAAATGAAAGTATCAAAACTCTAGTCCCTGAAGATTTGAAACAAGATAGCGTGAACTCTTCTGAAATGGTAAATGTAGATAGTAAAAGTGATAATGACGGCTGGTTGACAGTGAAATCTAAACGCGAATCCAAGAAACAGTCCAAAACTTATTGGGCTAATAGATTCCGACAACCATCTGCTACAGCTAGTCTGCCAACTTTAAACATGCTAGAATCGCCTAAAGAAGAAACGAAATCAATAATAGAATCTGACGATGCAACCAAAATGAATCGTGCAAAATCTGAACAGCCTCAGATTGTGGATAAAGAAAAGAAAAGCGAAAAGAATGTTAAAGTAGCTAAAACTAAATGTGAGAACAAACAGAAAGACCCAGCGATGAGACGGCAAAAGTCTGACGTCACTGGCTTAAAGACGAGAGTTTCTAGGAACAAAGTTCTAACGAAAAAGGCTGAGAAATCTAAGAGTGCACCAAAAGAGACTAAAAATCGCCTACATTCCTCGCTGGAGAGTCTAACAATGGGCCTAAGCCGTTCCCAGGAGAGCATTCACGAAGAATTCGACTTCGATAAATGGAAATCGGAGTTTAAATCTACGTTCAACTTCCTGGACGACGACGATCATATCTCTGATCATAATGAAATATTGAAATCTGCTGATCCATCTGAGATGTCTGAAATAGCGGAAATGACGTCACAAATAGAGGAGAATGAAAGGAAAATCAGTCTCGCGCTAGACTTCCAGTCTGAAGTCGATCAAAGGAAGCTCTGTGAAGAAGAAGACCTTTTGAATAGACAAATCCTGGAGCTGCAGCAAGTTTCTGATATTGAATTGGACACTGAAACCGATGATACTGAGGTGAGAATAATATTAGTTTTATAAAGTAAGACTTTAAATAAGGTTAAGGAGTTTGTTAGTATTCTCTATGTCATTTTTAATTATTTTTATGTAACATATTTTATCAAATGCATTAGACTTGGCAGCAATTTTAAAACACATTTTTTTATCTTTCTGATTTCTTAGAGAGATTACGAAGGCGCTTTATCATTATAGTTCGGCAACACGTGCGTATAGCCTTAGCTTAATGACAGTTTAAATTTGAATTTTCAAAAAAATTTTCCTTTTCAGACAGACGCAGAAATACCATTAGAGGAACCAGTTTCTACCCCAGTACCAATCTCCCAAAGTCTAGGGTCTTTAGCTGCATCGCTCGAAGACCAGTATGAGACAGCATTAGCTGGCATGTCGTGGGCTGAAAGGGTTGATACTTTGGTGGTTTTGGAAGCTCTGGTGGCTAGAGATCCAGGTAATAAACTTGATTTAAAAAAACAACATTAAAGAATAACATACATGGTCACACCGCCTCATATTCACGTGTTTTATCTATATCTAAGGTGCGAGAGAAAGAAAAACTTATTATTATCTACTGATAGCGAACATAGGGGTCTACGAACTGTAGGTGTGTTGCCAGCATTGGAGAATTTCCTGGAATTTGGTTCAATTTTGCAAACATTATTTTTTGACATTTTTACAAAAATAACCTTTAAAATTGTATTTTTACATATAGATTTTTTATTTTATTTGAAAAGTTTTCAGGAAGAGAATATTCAGGCTTTTTCCTTCAGGCTCAGACACAAGTTTTATAACATCCTGTATAAAAATGATAAAATATTTAATTGAGTTCTCGTGATCATTTTTACAGGAAGAGCTCAACAGTTGCACGCGAAGTTATCGCAAGGCATCAAAAGACGCGGCAGCTTGCAAGATGCCCTACGAAGGTATGAACCAATTAAATTATATACCTACAATAAAATAATGTTATGATTTATTTTCTGGCTAATGTAATATGATCCAAAAACAACCTGTCCTTATGACCATTAAAAGAGTTTTTGTTGTTAGAATTAATATGAGAATTTAATATAGATTATACCTGTATCATTCTTTCACATTCTATCCGATTGGTTGGCGATTGGCTCAATATTAACCATATATTTATTTAATTTGGCTACATATAGTAACACTTTTGCGTCGTTGAACTGTTAGTATGTAAATATGTTTCTAATCCCTATAGTTGCCTAGTTGCCTGGCAGAAATGGTGCGTAGATATAAGTCGCCATGTTGCAAAAGTTGACTGTATTGACGTAATAAATATATAAAAATATTTTAATTTAGATTACAGGCAAAACAAGCTCGCGCGGAGAGACAGAGAATGGAGTTTCAGACGGAGAGAGCGAAGAGAATACATCAGCTGTTGGCGAGAGTCGAAGAAGTTAAGGTGAGACTTTAGAGTGACGTCATTTGGTATTCGAGCAGAGTTTTGATTCAGTCACCGTTTTAATTATTATTATGATGTTCTTGCATTAAATATAAAATAGATTTTATTAGACTTCTTGAATTAATTATTATTGAATATTTGGTTAAGTGTTTTAGTTGAACATTATAAAATACTTCCTACAACATTATTATATTAAATTATTTGTATATTACAGAAACATAATCTGTCCGTCGGTAATCTGTTATTTTGCAGGTCGCCAAGAATCAGCTGATAGAAGAGAAGAAGATAAGAATGGAGAGAAGATTGCAGAAGGCCACAGAAAACAGAGATCAGCATTTAAAAGTAAGACCATAAAATATATCCTTATTTAACAAGGGTTTTTATAACCCTTGAACCGTCATAGTATTACTTATATTTAAGTTTATACAGACAAGAACCAGGAATAATCTTTATTATTTTCTCTTTTAAAATTAAAAATTGTCAAGTGGCTCTACTCAATAGCTGATGGTTAGCGTATAATATAACTGACTGCGCTCCGCGTTTTTACTCGCGTTGTACTCGTTCCAGGAACAATACCGGGATGCAAAGTATCCTAAGTGTTATTCTAGTCCCAACCTATTCACATATTAAATTTCAACTAAATCGGTCCAGCCGTTTTTGTGTGAAACCTTCACATTTATAATATTAGTAGGATTTCTCATTACAATCCAATATAGCTTATTAATTCTTAATTCATCAAATTTCAGGATATAGTCCGAAAAGCTCATGATGAAGAAGAGAAGTTAAGAGAGATTGCGTTTATCAAGCAACTGGAAGCGGAGAACAGAAGACATGAGTTCTTAGACCAGTGCCGTTCTCACACCACACGGTTGAGGCAGATGAGAAGAGATAGACTTACTAAATTGGTGAGTTTCTCTTTTTTAAGGTTAGATTTTTAATCAAGAGAGATTTGATTTGAGTAAAAATCAAGAATAGAGCATTTATTTATGTATTATAAACATAAATTTTCTTCTTGAATCATCCTATTTGATAAATAAAACCGCATGAAAATCCGTTGTGTAGTTTTAAAGATTCAAGCATACTTAGGGATAATTGACGACCGCTTGGCGCAGTGGTAACACAACTGCTTTCTGCGCGAAGGGTCGTGGGTTCGATTCCCACACCGGAAAAATATATTTGTAACTTACATTTGTATTTTTCTGGGGTCTGGGTGTTGCTATGTATGAAAAGTATGTATATGTAATTTATTCCATTATCTATTTATTTATTTATTTATTTATTTATTTACAACAACACATACACTACCATTACAGTATACCCAATTCGATAGTGTACTCATTCAAAACAATCACAATTCTTTGTACAATAACAGTAGCCTACTTTTGCGAACTCATTCATACTACAATTAAATATGTCAATTTGCATCGCTAACGCATTGAGCACTCTCAGCGCCCTAGTTGCCATAACACACTTCGGCTTAGCTCGAAACTAGATGGCGCTGTGTATAAATGTCCTGAAAATATTATTATTATTATTATATAAAATAAATAAATTAAAAAACATATTTAAAGGAACAAAAAGCAGCAAGAGATGCGGCAGTGGGCGCTCGGCGTCAAGCTCTGGAAGCGGCTAGAAAGTTGCAAATGGAGACTCTTATTGAGAAGAGAAAAGAGAGGGACGCGAGACTGGAGGAGATGAAGGAGCAGAAGAAGCAGGAGAGGGATGACGCGGCGAGGGAGAAGGTAAGAAGAGATTGTAATAGAAGAAATAGTGAATATATAGGACTGTTATGATTAATCTTAAATTTAATTACTTAAATTTCCTTGATTTATAATATAAGGCAATGAAATTTTAGTACGATTCAAGAGGGTATATGAAAATTTTTAAAAATGTTTAAACGCGTCTTAAACTTATTACGTTATATAACACGACAAAAACATAAGAATATACTTAAATAATATTATTTAACTCGAATATACTATAATAGAATTATTATATATACTTAGAACCTTTAAAATATTAGCGCGTCAGATTATAAAACAAATAAAAACTGTTTTTACAGTGTTTGCAAAAGAATAAACATAGTTGTATTAAATTCTCTTAAGGAAAGAATAAAATAAACTAAAAATAAAAAACAAAAATGTATTTCGCCCAACGTGGGGCTCGAACCCACGACCCTGAGATTAAGAGTCTCATGCTCTACCGACTGAGCTAGCCGGGCTGTGGAGACGATTGTGAAATTAAATGTTATAACTTGAAAATAGGATTTTAATTTTATATTGCGCAACAAATTTACATAATTAATTAGAACATTGTAATTTTTTTATATTTTAACAGGGTCGCCACAAAATGACTAGAAAATTTTAGCATTTAATTAGTATTTTGCATTTAGTAATTTACAAAATACACCAAGTTCAACCAAAATAATATTTTTATAGCTAAGATGTCTTGTCTATTCATTAACTATTATAGCCAAATGTACTTTCTAAGAATATTTTTTACAGGCGGAAGCGGTTAAATCCCGCCTATCCGCATTAGCGGAGGCGGCTGAACTAGAAGCGGACATGTTGCGGTCACGGATACGAGATAAGCAGGATGCAAGTCTATTGCGGCACTCTTCGCACTTGCAGGCCATACGGGAGAAAGCTACGCGAGCTGTAAGTTCCTACATATTTTACACCATAGACGTATAACGCATAGACTGATAGTCCCTTAACAATCGGGCCGCCGTAAGTGAAGCCAAAACCGTATATATGTAAGTGTAAACAGCACGTTCTTATACTAGATGACACTTTAATTTACCCTATAAATGTGGAAAAATTTCAAAGTAGACAAAATTGTCTACTTTGAAATGGCTTTACTTTGAGTACTCACATTGCGATTCTAGGTGTTATTATATGTCATACACATTTTACTAGAGTACAGCGTATGTTGAATCTGGTATTAAATAAATAAATATAATTATAGACAACATCTGAGTGCCAAGAGAAAGAGATAGCAGAAGAGTCTGAAAGAGTGGAGCAAGAGAAGAAGGACACGGAGAATCAGAAGTCGACCAAGAAAAGAGCGAGGAAGATTAAGCAGAAACTATTGTCTTCGTAAGTATATGCTTCTTGGTATAAATGTGTAAGGATCTTCGACCAGTCTAACTATTGAAAAAATATCGTAAGCGCTATTCATAATTTGTCTTATTCGTACCGAGTTGAATAATAATCAATTTTAGGTACAAATCAATAAGAACATCATTTTATTATCTATAGGAAGATAAGTATTATATCTATAGTACTAGCTGACCCGGGGAACTTCGTATCGCCCTATAATCATTAAATATCAAAAAAGTGAAATGCTAATCTTTTCTTTCATAAGAACCTTCTCCTAATAATAAAAAATACAAAAGAAAAATCTACCAAATCGGTACAGCCGTTTTCATGTTATGTAATAAATTATTAATATTTTGTAATAAATTATTTGTAGGGAAAACAAGAAAACGATATTCGATGATGACATGGGTCAATTGGACAAAATGGCTTCACCAATTATATTTAAAACCAACAAACTAGTCGCTCAACTCAATAATATACTTCAAGACTTAGTCAATACAAATAACAACGTTGAAAGTGATAAACGGAAAAATAAAAATAACACAAACGAAGAACAAATAAACAATAAAAAGAAACCGAAATTAAACACTGACAAAGAAGTTAATGGCGATGGTAAAGATTCAGAAAGAACTAAACTGATTAACGGTTTTGATGTTGCCATTAATAATAATAATGATGAGAAATTCGATCTACCGAACGGACATGGGAAGAGTAAGAAGAAGAAAGCGAGAAGAGATGACGACGAAGAGGATGGTAGTAAGAAAAAGAAGAGTATAGCTAGATCGGAAGCGGATACGGAGTCGTCTAGCAGTAGAAAGAAGAAGAAGAGGAACAAGGATGTGCTGACGGAGTTTGATTTGGACGTCGAAGAGGATAGCAAGAAGAGAAGAAGGAGAAATAAGAATAGTGAATTGGCGGATCTGTTGTGTGATCTGAGTAAGTGTAGGGAGCAGAAGCAGAGGAGTTATGAAGTTGATCCTTGCGTGGTGGAGAAGTTGCTCAACGAACTGCATAGGAATGTAGAGAAATTGGAAATGGTAAGTTCTCTTCTCTTCTTTCTCTTTAAACTCTTGCTAGGAAGAAGAAGATTAGTTCTATTTGATAAAGCTAGCTAGTCTTATATGTGCCAAATCTTAAAGGATTGGTAAATATATTATTAATATTCCTAGTTTTCCAATTAGATCACAAGAGCGCATTATGCTGCATAATTCTTAACGTTGAATGTTTCAACTATGTACACTTTTCTTTATTCATAAATCGAGCTCTCTCAAAAGTACTAAGTAGTGCTTTCGCTTGATGCGTCCAATTACATGTGCAGTGACAGAAAATAAACAAACGTTTTCTTTAATCTGATATTAATCGAAATGTCGCACTATGCTGTAATTGGAAAACGCCGATTATAAAGCTTTATTTTATACGAATGTCAGGATCCCGCGGAAGTAGCACCGTTGCAGAAGTACGCCGCTGTAAAAGCGACATACGAACTGTTAGGAGTCATAGCCGAGAGGGAGGACGTCGCCGCCATTTTCCCGCTTAAGTAAGTGTCAAGTTGTATATTATTATTATTTATTAATTCTTCATTACATGTGCAACGAAAACGTAAAAATATAAACATAATAAGCTACCATGCACATGTAATTGGCGGCCTTATCATTAATAGTGATTTCTACCAGGCAACCAAGCAATACACATCAATGTGAGAGTAAATATGAGAATGTTAGTCTTGAGTGGAGTTGTCACATTAACTAATATGGACTAAAGTCTAAACTCTATGTGAAGCACGTGTTGCTGATAGCCACAACTAAATATTGACCGTGAAACTTACAAAAAACCTTTATCTACACATAACTAGACATTGGCAAAATTATAGTAACGCAGAATTAATTGCCTTATAACCGAGAATAAGAAGAAGAATGAAATTAGGTAACTAACCAATAGCAATAAATTAAAGGTGTTCAATTTTAAAAAGTATTTAAAGGTGTAGTAGTTATATATAGTAACTGTGTGTGTGTGTGTGTGTGAGTGTTTTTGTGTTGTTGTAAGTACTGATGTGAGTGACTGGGAGTATGATTAGGAATGTTAGTGTACGTGTGCTTATGAGAGTAAGTGTGCGTGTTCGTGTCAGTAACACGTGTGTGCGTGTATGCGTGCGTGTGTGTGTGTGTGAATAATAAAATACTATCGAGTGACACGTGTGCGTGCGCGCGTGTGTATCAGTGCGTGTTCGTGTGTACGCGTGCTTATGTACGCGTGCTAATGTGTATAGTGTATACATATGCCTATGAGACTATCGGTTAACCAGCGTGTGTGTGTGTGTGTGGAGCAGGTACTTGTCGGCGGGCGTGTGCGTGTACGTGTACGCGTGCACGCGCGTGCTTGTGTGTGTACGGTACAAGACTATCGGGTAGCCCTTGTGCGTGCGCGTGTGTGTATCAGTGCGCGAGCGTGCGTGTGTGTACATTATAAGACTAAGGTAACGCATGTGTTTGTGTGCGTGTGTGTGTGTGTGCGTGTGCGTGTGCACGTCAGTAACACGTGTGTGTGCGCGCGTGTGTACCAGTGCGTGT
>DWAJ01004134.1:0-13473 GCA_018238005.1 Eurema mandarina
AAACTGACATGGAGGTTAGATTTATCAGTAAAGGTTTAAATTTGAAACGGTAGTCGATTAATTCCTAATTTTGATTTTTTTTAACTACAAGAATATCATGTGTTGATATTATTAACACACCTACGTGTAAGTTCCTAGTGAAATGCTTAAAAACCATTAAAAACTCCTACAAATTTTTCTGAGACTAAACACAGATTCAAGTACTACAAAGTTCGATACGATAGGTTGTCACCACTTGGGAAGCTTAGATATGGCTTATTTTACTAGAATATTACTACGAAGTAAAGTGGATATCTATATAAGTAGATTTAAAATTAAATATATAAATTAAGCTTTATAGGAAAATAACTATTTATCTCGAAAAGTCAGAATAGCAACTCAAATTGAACTACCATTCCAGCCCGACTATATTCTCAGATCGCTATGTCACATATAGTATAAAACAATGTCGCTTTCTCTGTCTCTATATCCCTATGTACCTATGCTTAAATCTTTAAAACGACGCAACCGATCCTCGTGCGGTTTTTTTAAAGATAAAAGAGATAGAGTGATTGCAGATAAAGGTCTATAAGTATAATACACACAAAATATATGCGTGCTAAGCCGGGACGGGTCTCTAGTTCAGTTTAAACCCAAATAAAGCTATGTAGTGAACATCGCCCTAAAGCAGCGTCTCAAAATCCCAGGAGTGAAAACTCTTGATTCTACTTACTTTGTAAACACATAAATTGAGACGACTATCTCTAAAATAATTATAACGCGTGCCCAGCGGAGTTTAATATTCAAGTTAGACTACGTCCAAGAATTTTCATTTTATAAAAGTCGAAGTTTCGTAACGTAATTAGTTAGGTGAAAAGTAATTCTTGGTAAAGACGGTATTCCCAACAGGATTATACAACAAACTGAGTATAAACGAAAATTAGATACTTAAAAATTAGCTAAAATCTTTAATAAGTATAAAAAATAAAGATTTAAATATTAATATCCTCTAATAAAACCTGTATTAAAATAAAATGTATTTATCAAGTATTTACTTTCATTACTGCCGAAAATAATTAAGAAAAGTACCTTGATACACTTAAGTTACAATTAAAAATTCAAGGATCGTACCTTAAAAATACGGTAATTTAAGTCTAAAATACACAATTCGAGAGCGTCACAATATTATTACTTAGAATAGACCGTTCTCTTTAGGGCCAAAAAGATGAGTAAGTAAATACAGTAAATGTAATTAGCCGCAGGCATTTGAGATGTTTTGACGAGACCGACTAATCCATGATAAATTACTTTGTTTACAAAACGTTAAGGAGATAATACTGCTGTTATATAATTATAAATAGACATAGCATCTTTTCGTTAAGTTCTTCATGTTACAGATTATAGGTATAGCGTTATTTTTAGGTGGGGAAATGTTATCTCTTTCGAAACTCAGATAATTATTAGCTACCATTATTAAAAGCATAGAAGAGAAATCATAGAGTAGCGAATATCGCGTTTACTCATAGGCGCTCACCACTTAACATCGAGCAAGCATGACCAGACGGCTTGTTTGAAAGGTCTTGTTGTTAAAAAAAATCAAAAGTCAAATAGACCCTACCCAATAATAATTATTTTGGTACTACGTTTGCTTCCCACTGCAACACAGTCATTCAAAGTTAGCTTCATCGAAAGTCTAGGAAAGACATGATTCTGCGCTTTGTACAAAAAGAGATTATATAATTATATAATGTCATATACGTCAAGAAATAAATAAATATAATATATAGAAATAAGAGAATAAGGTCGTGTATGTAAATAATGTAAAAAAAAATTAAAGCGTTTTTATTTAAGAAAATTGATTAAGTGACTATGTGTACCATAGTCACTTAATCATAAGTGAAATATTGTATTAAACTTAACAACTCAATGTACGGCGCAAGAGTTAGCAACGTTATCTGTGACTCGTCTAAGCATGCGAACACACACACACACACACACACACTCACACACTACTCAATACTCGTACACGTGTAGCTACAATCAAACATCAAATAAAAATCATACGTAAAGCATTAATGTATTAACTAAAACAAAACGCTGTACAAAAACCATCCGTATTTGTATCTGTATATTTTTATATCCGCACAGCTAATCCAATTTTTAATCTTATAACCTAATACTTCAGGCAGATTGAAACCGCAGGCTATTTCAATTTGGAGCAATGAGAAAAATTATATTTGGTGAACGGCTTAGCCCAAAACAAACCCAACTCAGTGAATTTTGCTGAATTCAGCTTTTTGTGGATAAAATAAACTTGAAAAACGCGTTCTTTTTAGAAAAAATGGCTAGCCTTGATATCTATTGTTTTGGTTCCGTACAAGATAAAGTAAAGATAAAGATTTAAAAGTTTCGGGAAGGAGTTAATTTAATGAAACGACGCTCTGATAGGTGACGTTGCTGAAAGTGACGGGTGAAAAATGGGGTTGTAAGTAGTTTGTAGAGAATTAAGTCCTTAATTAAAAAAACCAGCTTAAGGCTTTGGACTTTGTACTTATAGTGTGTAATGGTAAAACATGTAGTCACGTCTAGAGTCATATTAAAAGTATAATACGTTGATTGAAAGAGATGAAGAATCTCTTTCATCAATGTCTAAACCAAAATATACTTTAAGGGATAAAAGTTAAAACGATTATAGTTTAACTGTTAGGTTGAAATAGAACAGAATGGACAAAAGTGGTTGGATTATAAAGTTTGTTGAAATTTAAACCATAAGAGGCGTGCTCAGTATTCTTTAGTGTGGCCATCATCAACCTCTTATTTTTTTAAACAACTTAATAATACATAGACCACAAGCATCACTTACTTACGTATCTTCGGGTTAGTCACCCGCCATTTTATAAATAAAAGCAGTAATTAAATGTAACGCAATTAATTATACAAGGTATCGTGAGGATAGTTATTGAAGTTTGTTTAGAAGTCGCCACTTAGTGTCTAGAAGGCTTCCAACTTAGGGATAGAAATGTTGCTAATTTCTCAACTTGTCGCGTTTGAGCTAATTTATCGGCGAAATTGTGTCGGTTTTAATAACTTTGCGAATGCTACGTTTTGTTTAATTTCGTATACATATTTATAAAGCGTGGTTTTCTTGCCTGTTTACTTTTGCTACGTGAAACTCGGGTTTGTACTGAAAAGTATAGTAATTGTAGTCTGAAATTGTCTGAGGATTATTTTAATATTAAAACTGTAATGGCGGACACTGAGAAAAAAATGTATTACCTATGTTGAATAAAATGGTGTAGATTAGAAGAAAAAGTAGGATAAAAGGAGCCATAATTTACGACATATTTAAAAAAAAATTACGCTCATTGTACTTTATATAAAATAAAACTTATAATTAATACTCTTTTTACGATTGACGCTTTAAAATTTCAACGAAAAACAAAAAGCGAACGACTCATACCAACACCTGTTCAGCAATAACTGAATGCTTTATAGAAATACGTGAAAACTACAAAACGTATAATTGGGTCAACCGGCGCGTTAAGGTCAAACGAAAAAAATTACCGTTAGACTCTAACACGACACTAAAATTGGTACAACAAACTTAGCCGAGCCCAAATGAAACAGGTATCGCAAAGAAATTTGAGTTCTAAAGTTTTTAATATAAGGTTCTATTTTGTTAAATAATTCGTTTAAGCATTGAAGGTATACAACTGTTTCACACGTGCCACGCTTAAGTTCGGGACTTGATTGTAGGCTTTGACGGAACTAAGAGCTATAACCGTTTTAATAAAATACTTTGAACGTTTGTGGATAATTAAATTTAATATTTTAAATTAATTATGCATTTGAAGCGTATCTTGTTTGGAAATCGTAAATATGTGCACGTATTGAAATTCGAAAATATGTCACGGGTTAAAGCTCTTTTCGAAAATCCATAGAGAGATTGTTGAGAAAATTTATTGGTAACTCGGAACCAAGACTCCGCTATGTGTGTCAAACTTTTTTGTAAAGTAAAAATGAAACACAAAACATTTACTGGATACTAAATATGGCAAAAAATTTCTATTTCTATTCGTAACTAAAGATAAGTCTAAAAATTCACACCAACACATTAATAAAATATAAAACTAAACCCTACCTACAACCCACTCCTATAAATGGAACGGCGGAACTCTAAAAAAATGCAATCCAACATTTCATAATGTTGCAATCTCAAAAATAATAGGATCTGTTTTAATCTTGTGGTCCCAATGCATCGAGTTCCGACTCGCTAGTGTTGGGCGCGCGCCAACAATTTATCGATACTATTACGTAAGGAGGAATCAATTAACGAGCGATTTGCCTCCGTTATATGGCGATCACTTCTCACATTTGGTCCTTGCCCTACTTGGCTGTGTTATCTGTGCTATATGTGTTGTGACGATCGTAGGTTTATAGATGATTAAACGTGTGTACTGTGTTGAGATTGGGGATAATTGTTTTTTTATTTAAAGAAATAATGAAATGAAAGTCTTCTTATGAAATATATTCGTCCGTTGCTGTCTGTTTTTTCGATTATCTATTCGCTATTAACACAAAAATAACTTTAACAACTATTGTGCGGTAAACATATTATGGTATATGGAGATAGAGTGATTATAAGAAAGACGTATACAGTTTTATGTAATAAATATGAGTTTGTTCGAAACTATGACCTGTGATCTCAAAATTTGTAAAACTTTTTAAGGTTTAACTAGAGTAAGTAAAACGAATTATCATAATTATATAAAATTATAAAATATAATTAGCCTAATATGCACCAACCAAACCAACAGCTCAATCGATTTGTAGAATTCTTTGTTTAAGAAATTCATTGAAGTACGAATTTTATTACGGAAGAAAAAATGGGTAGGTAGGTACAGACAGTATAAACTAAGTAGCGTTAGGCCAGCTAGTAGTCAATATTAACATATGACCTCGACAATACATCGATACTTAGCGAGGGGTATCCATCACTGTCTGCTTAATCGGAATCGATGACGGAACACCTGTTAAGAAATTTCCCGATTTTCTATCGTGTTATTTGCACTACTCGGCCCGCGTGTCGTCGGCAGATTTCAAGCAATTTTCCTTATAAATGGGGACTTTCGATAGCTTAAATGGCATTGAATTTTGATCGGAGTATGAAAGGTGAGATCGTCGAACGTTTATCGGTTTTGGTTAATCACTGGTTTTGATTTAAAATAAAGTTCAAGTCAAAATAAAGATAGAATTATATAATTTTCCGTTACTTTTCAAGAGAAAATAGCTAAGTACAAAAGTCATTTAAAGCGGTTAATTTTGTGTCATTACTAGCATACATATATTATACAATAGTCTTAGCATTTGTATGTACTTTTCAAAATATAATGTACACCAATACACGTAATATGTTTATGTTATGATTTTTTGTTTAATACAGATTGTAATGTACTCATAAAAAAATTTAAACTGATAGATACAATTATTTAAGATTTTTAGCATATAAAGTCCTATAAAGAATTATTACCCCTATATTAATAAAAAAATTTAAACTATTTATTCCATGAAACATATGCAATACTACTTATGTTAATTTTTTTTTAAGATTATAATTAAGTATCTGTTTCGTGGAAAATTTAACGTAATATAATGCTCCCTTCCGTCACCTTCAAACATCTCGAATTTAATTATACCTTTGATGTCACTTAATATTCGAATTTTCTTTAGATTCTTAACTTTGAGAGCTTTTAAAGGCTTTTACGTCAACTCAATACAAGTGTATTAATAGAACGAGAAAATGATACTTATAAATAAGCGAATGAATTTGGATGTTTTTTATTAAAAGGTTTTTTATGTTGTATATTTTAGACTTGATTAGGTTTATAAAAGAAAGCATTGTATCTTTATTAAAGTAAAATGTATTATATTAAATTTTATTTAATTGCGATATCAACTGATACTTACTGGAAAAATTATAAAACACGATAATTTTTAATTGAATTGACTGTGTAACATTGCAAGAACATATCCGTTTAATCTTTTGCTATATTATGTAGCTAATATCTAACAAGTCGAGTCCCGCGATGTCCGACTAAAATCCAATTCTGTTTTTCTGCTAATTTAATATTTATTCTACTAAAGGTGACTAAGAAAGATCTAATAAACCATGAAGCATTGTAATCAGTTTATCTTTCTTCAAGTTTAAAGTATTAGTTTCAACAGTATAAAAAATATGTAAAACTCAAGTACACATCACAGCACTTACAAGCCCTCAACACAAATGTTACCATAATAAATATTCGCTAGTAAAATAACGAACACTTTGTAAATCAAACAAAACAATATAACCGGAAAACGGAATCTAACTTCGGAGTGAAAACAAATTGGATAGAATTGGAATACAAAAATCAGAGTAGTGGCATTCGAATAAAAGTTTCCGGGAATGGCGGGCGAGCGGCCATTTTACATTTCAACGGGCGACATTGTCAAACTGAGAGCCACTTGGTGATAAGCGTGTGATAACAACGCGTGAAGGACCAACTTTGTTACAAGTCGACTGTGGTCCTGTAGCGTAAACTTCAAATTGAATACGTTAGGATTTGATGCTTTATTAAATGTAACTACCTCAAGATGTTACCAAACCTGTCTATTTTTATTTTATTCAATAACAATAATAAGTTAATTGTGGAGCTAGAACTGGTTCGTTTCTTAAATATAAAATGCAGTTCTACCAAGAAGTAATCATATAAAGTTAAGTAGTGGTAACAATAAAACAAACTATTTTCAACGGGCTGGAAGATTATCAAGAGCGACATGATGATAATTATAATATTAAAGGGCTACTTAGGAATAGGCTGTCAGGTCCTATTAGTAAAACTAAAATATTCAGAGCTGAATTGCATTACCTTTAATTATCTATATATATAAACGAAAGTCGTGTTAGTTACACCACTTAAAACTCGATAACGGCTCAACTGTTTTGTCTGAAAATTGGTGGGGATGTAGCTTAGAACCAGGAGAAGGACATAGGATACTTTTTATCCAGGGGAATAAATTTTTATGAAAGTAAACGCGGACGGAGTCGCGGGCAACAGCTAGTATTAGTATAAAAAGCGATAGTAATATAATTTGGGGAACGTCAATTTGGACGTTGTTATCACGTGTTAAGGACCAGTTTAGTTAGAAATAAAAGTCTGGTTTTATTAATTGAATTATTATTATAACTTTATATATACAGTATTTATTTATTATACTGTATACTACACTATTACAAATAGAAGTGTTTCTATAATTATCATTAGCATGTCTCTAGAGTATGTTGGAAAATGTATTAAATGATTTTAAACAGAAATATAATAAAATCACAGTGAATGGATAACTTAATTTCGTTGTAACTATTTTCGACGTGATAGCATTAAGTTTATTTACGCAAATAAACTAACGGAATCAATGATCAGATTAAACGAATCTAAGTATATCGTTCTTTATCATTGTGATAACATTTGATCTTGATTAAAGTTTCCAAGAACCAAAACAAATTAATATCACCAGTATACTCGAAAAAGGAAAATAAAGTGTTAAATGAAAAAAAAACATTTACCAATAGTTGGACTTCATACAATTTAATGTATTTTATTAGGATTTGTGTCTCACGGCCTTACACGAATAGCTGCCGTTTCTGTGGATCCTTGATTAGAAATATCCAATGTCTAGTCAACCTTTACGTCAAATTTCATTGAAATCTATTCAGTAGTTTTTGCGAAAAAGAGTAACAAACCGGGTCAAACTTTTGCACTCATTTATAGTATGTATCTGTAAGTAAAGCGACGTTTAATAAAAAAATATTGAACTTCACGAATCTCTTTTTGACCGACATCCAATTATTCTTTCGCTAAATGTTTGGGTCTAAGCAAAGGGCAGATGCAAAAGGCATCTACTGGATACGGCGTGCATAGTCGGTAGGTTTCTATCTAGCTCCACTGCTGGTGGCTACGCAGGTTAAGTTATATAATATACGATATGTAGTTTTGTACTTTACTTTTTTAATGTTTTCATAAAAAACCTACTAATGAAATGAAATAAACTTAATAATAATAATGTAAATAGCAACACGTAAAGCTTTGTTACAACAGTTTGTGATAAAAATTATATTCTATTCTTTGCATAATTTGAAGCAATGTAAACGCCGTTTGCTCGCCAGAAAAATAAAAGTGTTTTTATTTCAAGATCATGTAGAGTTGGCCAAGTTTGTGAGTTGGTAAACCAAGCGTCAAATTAAATGCTGGCGACAGGATCCGATCCACAGGTGTGATATATTTCACCAATTACCAAATGGCGCCTGGTGTTGGGCATTTGTTAAGGACATACGCTCTTTTGATGTTGAGTTAAATGTGTCATAGAATTTGTCTACTACGAATGGTACAAGTAAATGTCGACTTCTCAGTAACTATTTTGTTGGAAGGCTTAATTCAGTAGAAATCAGACATTTTTAAATTATTATACAACAAATTTTTTGTAGGAAAATTTTGACATATTTAAAGTACCGAGTGTGTGAAATGTTAAAAGCTAATCCATTTCTGCATGTAAAGATCTACAGCTGTAAAAATATTTGTTTTATTTTAAAATATGCCTTGAATTAATTTTTTGATGGAAGAAACTTCGTTTATTGTATTTAGTCTCTATTTTTAGAATTAAACCTATAAGTAGAGTACTATTTAAGAAAACTATTTACTACTATAATCGGCAATGTAGCAAAGGGTGATTTTGTTGGCAAAAATAGCGTCAAAATTAGGTAAGTTGGCGACAGGATCGGGATCCACAGGTGCGAAACAGTACGTTTTACCAATTACCAGGGCGCCTCGCAGTCTACCCCCGTTTGGGACAAAGCCTGTTTGTTTTTGAAGTCCCTAGCCGGCCCAGTGACCGAGTGTGGAATCGACCGGCGCATGCGCGAAATAGGAACCGCTTTAGGGACGCGCCGATCGAGTCGAATCGAGTTAAGTGATGTGCTTAACGTATTGATGTTTGATATGAGAGCTCTATGTACTATTGTATACGAGTATACTGTGTTCATTCGCTGTTTCAACATTAGAAACGATGAAATTCTTGAATTAAACGTGTAAGATAAGTGTTTTAAAAACTCAATGAGACATAATATTGACACAGTTCATTCAGAAGGCTTAAGCATTTCGGTCTGTCACTGGTTACTTTGATATCAATTTTAACAAATTGTGTTTGTGCAAAAATTCTGAGATAAAGAATTTGAATGAATTTTTGAAGAATATTTCGCTACATTGCGCAATATGTTTCTTTTTTTAAACCTTTATTGTTTTTCGTACATATTTTTATTGGAAGAAAGAATCCAGGGCTTGATAATATAGTAATCATAACTTTCTTAACTAAATGCTTTAAAATTAAAGCAAAAACATAAATGTAGAGTCGTAGTTAGAGTTCAGTATGGAAGAGAGATTGTCGCAGGTTTCTACAAAAATCACCTATATCGTCGCATCTAAAGTAAATATTTAGGTATTTCTTTAACAATATATTGCGAACGATAATAATGTGCTGTGTATGATGTGCACTGCTAATACATAATCAAGATAACGATATATTACGATACAGATACAGATAAGATACGCGGAATAGAAAACAAACGTGCAACTGCTCCAATTAACAATCTATTTGATTTACTTACACTCGATTGTATTCGCTTCCTGAAATTCGGAACTGCAAGTAAATCGATAAAAATTTCAGTGTCGGCCGTCACTAGACGACTGACGATTCAGTCTCGTCCCGCCGCGCGCCGAGAACGCGCGTCCACCCGACCCACCTTCGTAACAAAACCGATAATAACTAATGCGATTTGTTTACCATTCATCATCACGTGCTCACACATATAATGACGGACAGTGGGTAGGCAGCGAGCCACCGTCCACGCCACGGTCCTCAGACACGGTAAGCTCCCCAAATACATTGCAATTGCATGCGAAAACCTTTCAGTATTTCCACGTGTCCTGTCTGTTGTGATGCGATTATGAATCGATTTTATTTGCTAAGTCAATTATCATCGAAACAATATTGATATTTGATATTTGAGAAGCGGAAAAGCGTATCTCTAACTCAATCTGTAAAAACGTTTAAGTCAAGCCGGAGACCCCTTTGTATTTGAGGAAATCAATTTGTCTGGGCGATATTAACAGCGATTTTACGTAAATGGAAGTTTATTGAACGGATTTAATAAGATTACTTTAAGGTTACGGCTTATTACAACATGGACGTGCGTGGAACGAAGGTTTAAGGTTATTTTTTTTTATCGATACTCCTTTAAAGAAGGAAAATATTATTTAAAAAATGCGTTGTCTTATATTACAATTGAGAGGAATGTTTTTAGTAGGATATAATGTATTACCAGTTTGTTTTTTATCTCTCCATAAATTGTTCAGGTAGAGTTTTTAATCAAAATTGTTTGCATTGCTTAACAGTTAATAAATATATACAGATAACGTATCTCATAAGCGTTTATAAAATTTTTATTTACTCGTGTTTAAACAGAGCTAAGGATCGCATTTTTGTTTATTGTTTACTTTCATGGAAAAACTGTGATGTTATATAATAGCGTGGGATAGAAAAATCAAAGATCATTAGAAAATTTTTAGACATATTTTCTTAACTTCAATATCTTTATATATTTTATTTGTTTTATAAGGAGGTTGAATATACGTAGCGATTGCTATTATAAAAAACTATACAATAAAAACGGCATATTCACCAATTACTAGTTATTTTAAAATGAAGTTAACAAGCAATAAATATAATTAATAATATTGATAAATGTCTAATGTAACACGATAAAGAAAAGAAGTAAAGCATGCGATAACTCACGTGTTTCATATCACAAAATATGTTCTTATAAAAAATACCCTGACCGCAGACAAGCGGAAAAATATAATACAAGTACACATAAGGAAATTGGACGTTTTATTCTATTTATAAATAAAAACAAAATATTTCACAAAATTACTTACAAAAATACATGGAGAATTATTTCATTTGCTAATATTATTTAATGGATGTTATGTATTACAATTTGATAGAGACGCTTTCAGAATTTTCTTTTAAAAATAAATGTGTTATCTAAATAATAATGATAAAAGGTCTAAATATGTTCTAATAGAAAAAGAAAAATTAAAGAAAAAAAAACTGTATCAAATAGATACAGTTTTTTTTTCTTTAATTTTACCTCTTGTTTCAATATATTTTTGACGATTTAACGACCTATCTAACAACTCAATTTAAAATTATTGCAAAAATTTAAACATACTTCTATACATATGTACTCAAAATCTGTTTATAGCTTTCATGATCTTTACTAAAAACTCTTTATATTAAAAAAATATAACTTTAAAAATTATATTAGGTTCTGGTCTAACTTAATATTAAAGAGTACATGAGAGAATTTGATAAATCAGCTAAATTTAGAGACGTCCACGGATTAGAGAGAACTCAAGTTGAAATTGCCGATTCGTTTGGAAAATTTATTTCAAATTTTTAGATCGGAGATAACCGATTGTGATTTTAATATAGTTGTGTTTGTTTTTTAAAGAAAACCAAAATCTAAATTTTTATAAGGAAAGGAAATATTTACGATTTTTATTAACGAAACATAAATTAGCCTAATTATTTATAAAAATAATAATATTCATGTAATAAACACAATTTTATTTAATTTATCCGTTATATTGGAGATGAGATAATGTCCCACAATATCTCTATGAATGGTTCCGACAACTTTATTATTTCATTCTCGTTTGAAGTGGCTGGATTACGAAATTATATTATGATATTATAGATTTAAAATCACTTTATGTTTAAATCTATACTACTATAATACTTGAAGAGTTTGTTGGTTTAATCGTTCGATGTCTTGAAAATTAAGAATCGGAATAATAAACATTGAAAATATAATAAAAAAAATAATAATAAATAAAATAATATAAATATAAATAGCTTAGCTAAAGGAACTCTCTTTTTGGAGGACCAGAGCATTTGTCTGAAAAAGCAGCAAGGGAACGCTATTTCCATATAACTTGTAATTTGTAAAACATCATGTATTAGGTATCATATCAGTTTAAAAAAATGCACCAACGTAGAAACTATTTTTAAAACCTAAACCTACTTTTCGCTTCACGATATGTCACGTCAAGTTTATTTATAATGATTCACTGTTATCTATAATGTATTATTTAGTCGAGATTATTTTGTGCTAATATCAGATAATGTCTCCGTATTTACGTCAGTAACATTTATCTCTTTTGCTTGTGTTTTTCGCCGTTTCCTTTAATTTTATTATCACAATGGGAATAATCTTATTTTAGATTATTATTTTGTACTGACAATCCACGTGCTAGCGACGTTTTGTATCCGTAAATGATAATGGCAAATTATCGTACAGAAGACTTGTTTTTAGTTTAATATCATAAATTAATTTAATAAAATTATGTATGTTTAATTTTAGTATTTTTATAACTTTGCCAGTTACAAAAATACTAAAATTACAATTTGTTGTGTAAAATTACAAAATCATTAAGATATTCTATTAGGTTATCTGATCGAAAACTACTATCAGCTAAAATTTAAAAGAGTATTATCTGACCTTAATTAACTAGCCCTAAACTTATGATAATGATAAAACTTTTTTGACCTTTCCAATAATTTCATTTCTTTTTTTAACTACCGTTCTCTTATGTGGTAATGTCATTTCTTTTCTACTAACGGTACTCGTGTGAAATAAAGGTTTATTAATGTATTAAATTTCATTTAACAAATGATAAAAAAATTAATCCTTGAATAAGTTTGAGAATGAAAAGAAGTGGTTTAGTTTAAGTAGTGTTAAGTGTAAAAGCAACGATTACTATTTTCCATCAATAGCCTACTAATAACTTAGATGAAAAAGGAACACTTTTCTATTTATTGTCCTAAGCACGCAAAGAAAACTAGCCAAAATAACTTACTAAAGAAACAACGTAAACCTTACGTTATATTTATTAAAAAATAAATTAATACTTAAATAAAAGTGTCATACTTTTTATACGACTAGGTTATCGCGAAAACGAAACTGCTTAAAGTACTTGAAATGGAGTTTTAAGTTGCAACTTCTATAGAAAGATCGGGTCAAAACTTACCTGATATTCTCTGAGAAACATTCATACTTTCTCACTTTAAGTACACTAATAAAATTTATTACTTGGCATTAAATTTAAAGGCCTATTTCTAAAGGTGTTTTTGATTTCTTGTTTTACAAACATTATGAATGAAACAGTTTGTGAGGTTGTGTTTATACGTTACTCCTTTTTCTGCAGAATACTAAATCCCATCAAAAACAATACTTGTCAAAAAAACCAAGTCTCCCAACTCAATTGTTCTACGGTAAAAAGTTGTGAGATCCATGTAATACCAAGTCGGTTATTAATTTATTCAGTCTCTACTTTAGCG
>DWAJ01004135.1:0-13472 GCA_018238005.1 Eurema mandarina
ATTTATAATAAATAAAAATATGTTTGTCACCGCTGCAAGTCGAATTTTTATTTATTTTACCTCTCTAACTCAAAATTTATAAGAATAAACCTCAAACTCTTTATGTCGAATCAAAATCCGCCTAAGTAGAAATCCTCCATAAGTTGAAAACTCTATAACTCGAAATTTTTGGCGTCTCCCTTGATGTTCGACTTATAGAGGTTCGACTGTAATTATAATAAATAGAGATATTATATAAAGGAGTAGTCTAACAAATTAATGAAATATTTACACATAAAAAATATTAATATGACACTGGCAACAGCATACTATTAAGTAGATAAAAATTTGTTATGTATAATATCTTACTTATATCAAACTGACCTTCAGATAGTGATTATTTATTGTTACAGGTTTTAATAACTTAAGTTCAATTTTTTTTTATAAAAAATAAATCTCTATTTTAATCATATTAGTATAATAATTATGTTATAAATAACGAAACAATATCAATAAACATAGTTTATACTGTTTAAATGTTGTTAAATGTTATGCAACAATTGAATGATTGTAGCATTATTAGTGTATCATAATAATGTGACTATTATAATAATATCCTGATAAGCTTAACTAACCTATGAGACGTGTCATCAACATCACCTTTCCGTCGATGGTGAGCAAGTTCTTGTCGTGTATAGCACTTCCTTTCACTAGTAAAAATCTGAAACAATATATTAACCTTGTATAAAATTGTTGCTTACATATTTAATAGCAGCATTTAGACACATGTTAATTTATAGGTATTTCACCTTTAAGGTAATGTATTGTGTAAATAAAAAATATATTAATAATAAAAATTGATAATTTTGTACTACTACACTAGTGTAGCTTTATTTAGAAAATTAGAAAAAGTCCTGATATTATTTTCTTTACACATTTTCAATTAAATTTTTTGATAAAAGACATACCCTTAAATGCTTTACACATAGATCACAGAAGTATCTCTCATGTACTTTTCTCATATGGTCATTCAGCATGTTAAATGTTCGAAATGGTGGTATGTTATCACAGATCTTGCAACGGTTTTCAAGTAAGGTGTCATAGGATTTTTTTATTTCTTCACTACAAAACCCTATTTTAAACTGTCTTTCAAACAGTCGATCAGAAAAAGCGCGACTTCGAAGCTCTTTATATGGCTGGACTGATTCAGTAAACACAACCTGTTGAAAGAAAAAAAATATTTATAATAATTCCTATTTTTCGCAATACTGTTATTGTTATTAATGATAATCACTATATGAAGTTGAATGAACTTTTTATGAAGTTGTTGTCTTAATGATGTACTATTTAAGTAATAATTTAATTATAATAGTATAAAAACATTACTCCTCACCTTAGCTAGGTCTTGACGACATATAGGACATTCATTTTGCAAGCACAGTACTCTCATGCGCGTGGAACACTCAAAACAAACAGGGTGATCGCACTCCCCAATAGAGAAGTATACCACCGTCTTAAAGCATACTACGCAAGTAGTATTGTCATTTCCCTGTGAATCGGCCATAATTTCCACAATTTTTCTGTGAAACGAACAATATGTATGTTATATTTTAGTAAAATATATCATTACTATTACATTTTAAAATTTCAGTTTACTGTTTACCTGACACAGAAGAAGATAAATACCTCTAAGTGTTTATCAAAGCCCTACAGCAATATAGGTAATTTTTAAAGAAATTTTTGATTTCGCTGAAACGAAATGAAGTTGATCTATAAATTTGACATTCACTTCAGATTTGACATTGCAATGCCGTGTGTTTAGCATAGATACTAGATAGGTCATAGGTTATATAGCTTAACATTTATCATGATGATCGGTATAATTTATTCAAATGTATCGACAATAATGTGTATGTGAATATTTGTTCAAATAGATATTTACACATAGAATTAAAAACATTGTGGTTTCTTATGTTGATATACTCCAAAAATTATAATATCGAGAACTTTCTATGGAAGTGAAAACGGTATACATTTGTTAAATTATTTTTTTTATTGACAACAGTATTTTAGTACAGGTTAGAAAAACTTAATTTTAACTTTTATTCATTTTGCGATCCATAGACAAAGCCACAAAATTCGAAAAAGGTTTTTTATTAAAACCATATTTTGTCTGTGATAAAAGTCAAAAGCTACGGTTGATCATAATTGTTTGAATTTTTGAATGGGTTTGCTCGGATTTGATTTTAACAACAGTTAATTCTTGTGACTTATAAGCGTCGTTGTTCGCCTTATGTTAACCGTGAGTGACTGTAACTAGGAAGAATGCATTAATATAGTGAAATATATTAAAACTACAATATGTATTTCCAGGTAAGGTGTAAATGTATCAAAAACTTACCATAGTGTTTGTTGCACATATTTATAAATATTGTTTTTAGATTGAAAATACACCTGAACATGTGAAAAGAGCCCGAAAAGCTGCTGTGCCTCCGCCTGTATCCCCAAAGGAAGAATGTCCACGTCTTGTACTAGCCCCTTTTTCCAGGCCTCCTCAAGTAGTATTCGACAATGTTCTTATCGGTTCCTCTAGCGAAAAATGTTTGGAAATATTTAATCCTTCCAAACAAATTCAGCAGGTTGGTATTTTTCTTTTATTATTTAAAATGTGTTATTCAATATCAAGATTGAAAATTATTTAAGTTTAGCTACTACATGCTTACATCCTATAAGATGTAAAATTTTGTTTGTTTTTTGTATAAAAAGGAAACTATTTACTATATGTTCGTAAAGAGTTCCTTAGTTAATAAACTTAAATGATCTAGAGTGTAATAATGCCTTACTTGAATGACAAATTAATTGATGTTGTAAGTTAAAGTATGCTGTTCAATTTTTTTTTTGTGAAGATGTTCACATTACTGCATTTCCACTTAAAATATGTGGTGGAAAATCAGATAATGTTTGACTTGCAGTGGCTAAAGCCCATATTCTATTACACTGCCAGTCATCACCCTGCATACATTTAGTCACCAAATATCCATTATATATTTTAAATAGGTCAATATTTATTTCAGCAATATGTTTAATAATTGAGTTTATTCATTTCACTTATTATTCATTTGATTATTATACACAACCTATTCATCGTTTGATTTATTGTTATAAAAATTATGCATTACTGGTATAATATCTAAAATATTAAAGTTATGCAGACTCATGTTTTTAGAATAGTTCAAGTAAATAACAAACCATATAATGTTGGAATGTTTATGTGAAAAAATATGACATAATTTTTGTCATTTTAGATAACTTTAAACAAATCACTACCACCAGGATTAATTATCCATTTGCCAGGAGAATGGCTTGTATTAGAACCGGAAACATGTTATTGCCTCAGTATGGTCTGGACACCTATTCAACCAGTTGCTTTAAGAGAAACCCTTAGATTTACTAACGAAAATCGGGGTAGATATGATGTCATTATTGTCTTGAAGTCTATTATGGTAATATGCTTTTAATATAAACATATACATGTATATTAGTACTATCAGTTACCATTTCTCATTTTTCTTTTCGTTTCAAAATATATTACAGGTTATGAAAGGCAAAACAAAAGGATTTAAGACATCACCAGGTAAAATGATAAAAAAGAAGTCTTTAAAGAAATCACCTGTAAATATTACAAAGAAGAAAGTAGAAAAAATTTGTAACATTACGAAAGTAAAACAAAGTGTAAATGTTGTGCAATCCACACACAAAATTTTAACAACCATTCATCAAAATGTACCACACTATAAAAATACTTCACCAAAATGCCCCTTTGATTCTCCTAATAGTACTGATATTGATTTTAATACTTCTGATATCTTCTCCACATTACAAAATCACACTAATCAATCTATTCTGCAAAATACCTACGACAAAGTAGAGGGGCCTAAGTTTAATAATATTTTGAAACCTTCAAACCAACAAACATTCGAAAATTCTGCCTCTGATATCTTTGACAACATTACATTTACTCCCTTGAAGAGTGTACCACATAAGAATGATAAATTAAAAAATGGACCTAAAATAGTAATGAGTATTCCATCCGAAAGCGATTTCGATGACAGCCTAGATGTAAAAGATAGTAACAAGGAAAATGAGACCCATTCGATCATTTACACTGTATCAAGTCACACATCTAATAACAGATGGTTGACGATTGATAGTCATTCAAAATTCGGTCAATATACCGACATAGATACTCCGACAGCAACAAATAAAAAAATCCCAAATACTTCATCTCCTAAGGAATTGAGCAGTCCCAATTTTTCAATTAATACAGAATTTTCTCGTATAAGCGAATTATCATTTTTCCCATCACGTTTTTCTACGGAAAGAAAAATATTTCCTAAAATCAATAACGACACTCATGATCTCGACGATCACAATTTAAAATTGAGTTCTGATACTTATATTAAAGACTCACCAAACACTGAACTTCATACAAATCAAATGGACTTACGAGGATCTCTGTTCCAACACCCGAAAGTGTGTCGACAGGCTTTATTTAGAGAACAAGAAATAAGAGATTATAATGAACGAAATTTTGTAACACGCTCAGAGCCAACAACTTGGCAAAATGAATTAAGAATGGACATTAGATCTCCCCCAAGATCGCTCACTCCACCTCTACAGTCAATTCCTGAAGAGAGTGTTCAGTTTTCTAATACACATACTTTTGATAAAACAGAGCATAACTATGAATCATTTTCTATTAATCGTACTTATAACAAAAATGAAAAAACTTTAAACCGGCAAACGTCTTGGTCTAAAAAAGCTGTGGTTAAATCGAAGTTTGTACCAACTACTAAAATATCTTCAACTAAAATTAATACTACATTTGATGCTAGTAAAAGTCATATTCAAAATGTTACTGTAAATTATATTCCCAATGTATATTCTCAATCTCTCACTGTCGACCCCTTTTTGTCGTCTACTTATTTTTATGACGAAGCTGTCATTCGCAAGTTTGAAAAAGATTTCAAACGTTGGCTTAACTATATATTGACGCCGCCAGATCTCGATAGTAATGTTGAGCAAAAGATCGATGTAGGTAAAGCCTGGATTGAAAATCGAAATAAGGAAGTCCCTACAGCTCCAACCAAAGAGAAAGTTTGTAGTGTTTATCACAATAGCCACCGATTAGAAAGTTTACGTAAATCCGCAAGGAATTTACTTAGAAGTCCTGAAATATCACTTGTTCTTCAAAAATTGAATGCTCAAATAGACAAGAAACTGATAGCTATAAGGGATGATAGAAATTTGCATTTGGATGTCGGCCTCCAGAAAACTATAATGGAAATAATTTTATCATATAATCCTCTATGGCTTCGCATTGGACTAGAGGCAATCTATAGAGTTGTTTTACCCCTGAAGTCGAACAGTGACATCGAGGGATTAACTAATTTTATTATACAAAGAATGTTTAAAAATCCTTACTTGAAAAATAAGAACTCTAAAGCGACCGCCCCTAACATGTTGCTTCCAGCGTATATTGACGCAATCAAAAAGTTCAGTTTGAAGAAGTTTTTCATGCTCGTTTTCTTTTTAGATCAAGCCAAACAAAAGAAATTGATATCACACGATCCCTGTTTATTTTGCAGAAATGCTATTTGTAAAGAAAGTCGACAAATTATTATAAGATTTACCCGGGAATTGATAGCAGGTATTGGCGATATAACGAAGCATCTACGGCCGCTCTCTTATGTGGTGACTCACAAACAGACTTACTTAGACGAATATAAGTATGGTGTAAACGATATAGCCATCGACCTAAGGGACGGGGTTAGGTTGACCAAGGTTTCTGAAATAATTCTAATGAGAGATAACTTGCTTAATCAATTGCGTGCACCGGCTGTATCGCGTTTGCAGAAAATACATAATGTAGAAGTTGCATTAAAGGCTTTAAGAGGAGCTAATTTTACAATTGAAGGTGATATTACTGCTACAGATGTTGCTGATGGACATAGAGAAAAAACGTTATCCCTCTTGTGGCAATTAATTCATGTCTTTCGTGCTCCTCTCTTTGAGAAGGCAGCTAATGTTATACAAACGTGGTGGAAGAAAAAGTATGAAGTCATTGTAGAGAAAAGAAGAATAGAAGAAGAAATAGTGAGGAAGCAAAACTTCGCTGCAGAAATTATACAGTACTGGTGGCGTCAAATTCAGTACAAACGTAGATATGAACAGAGATTATATCAAGTTACTTGTGCGACAATAACCCTACAGAAATTCTGTAGAATGTGGCTTTGTCGAAGCCGATTACATAAGATGAAAAAAAGTGTTTTGAAGATACAGTCTTGGTATAAATCTATGAAATTAATAAGAGATGCCAAAGAACTCTTAAAATTAAGACGACAAGAACGCCAACATAAATGCGCTGTGACAATACAATCACATGTAAGACGTTGGCTCTGCACCAGACACTACCAAAATATAAGGCAGCAAGTCATATGCGTACAAGCTGTTATTCGAGGATTCCTAGCCAGATCTCGCTATCAAACATTAAAACATACTACCATATTAATTCAAAGGACATACAGACGTAAGTTGTTAATGAAAAGAGATATGCAATATTTTGCTGAAATGAAAAAGAAAATTTTACTTATTCAAAGTTATTATAGAATGATCATTCAACGAAGAATATTTTTGTCAAAAAAACGTGCTGTAAAGACTATTGAAGACAGATACCTCGCTTTAATGAACATGAGAAATGAGCAAAGTAAATACTTACATCTAAGAAAGGCTGTTATAAAATTACAAGCTGTTTACAGACGTAATAAGTGTCGTGATGAATATATTGCTAAGCGTAATCAGATTGTTTATCTTCAAAGAAAAATAAGAGCGTATCAAGAAATGAAAAAGGCAAGAAACCATTATCAAGAATTAAAACGCAGTGCGATTGTAATCCAAACACGAATAAGAGCTTATTTAATGATGAAAAAAGAAAGAAATATATATAATCGACAAAGAACTGCTGTAATAAGTATTCAAAAGTACTTCCGAGGATATTCAGAAACAAAGCGACTTAGGCAAGAATATATTCTGTTACAAAGGGCAACAATTAATGTACAAACTCGGTATAGAAGTCTTGTAGTTATGAGGAAACAGCACAACGATTATCTGTCAACTAAAGCAGCATGCATTGCTATACAGAGAAGATACAGAGCGCAATTATCAATGAGAGAGTCAATGAAAAATTACCAAGAAATTCGAAAAGCTATTATAAATATTCAGCAAAGATATCGAGCTAATAAAAAAATGTTATGTGAAAGATATCACTATGAAAAAATAAAGCGTTCTTGTATAATTATTCAAAGACGTTTTAGAGCTTATAAACTTGGAAAGGAGACACGAGTTCAATACTTGAAGATAAGGCAATGCACAATAAAAATTCAAAATTGGTATAGAAATAATAAGAAAGGCCAACAAATAAAAGAACAGTATGAGCAGATAAAACAAGCCTGCATTACAATTCAAACAGTATATCGTAATTATCTCCTGACTAAGCAGCAACGCGAGTTTTACGTAAAAATTAGAACTGCAACAATTTCCATACAAAGATATTACAGAAATTATGTCCTTACGAAGAAGGTACGATTTGAATATATAAAAATACGATCTTCCACTTTAACAATACAAAGACATTTTAGAGCTTACTTGGAAATGAAGAAGCAATCAACAAATTATATGCAAATTAGAAAGGCAACTACAATGATACAGACATATTACCGATCGTATAAATTAATGAGGTCTATTCAGCATGATTATATAAAATTAAAGCTAGCCACTTTGTGCGTACAGAAACGTTTTAGGAGCCTATTAGCTATGAGAGAAGCCAAAAGAAATTTCCTGATTTTAAGGAATTCTGCAATTGTAATACAACGCAAATTTAGAGCATTGTACCAAATGAGACACGTCCGTCAGGATTTCCTACGCAAAAAATCCGCTGTTATACTTTTACAAAGGTCATTCAGAGCTATGTATTTAATGAAGAGAGATAGGGCTGCCTTTTTCAAAATCAAATCGGCATGTATCACTATTCAAAGATTTTATAGAGCACGCAAGATCGGCTTATTACAAAGAAAGAATTATTTAGCATTAAAAAATGCTGCAGAATTATTACAACGCAAATATAGAAGTTTGATTCTAATGAGAAACCAAAGAAGTTTATATCTAACGATGCGGTCAGCCGCTTTAATTATTCAAAGTAGATTCAGAGCTTACAAACTTATGGTTATGCAACAAAATATGTTTAAGAATAAGCTAAGTGCGTGTATTTTAATTCAGAGAAGATATAGGGCTTACGTCGCAGGTAAAAAAGAACGGTCGAAGTATATGATAATAAAATCGTCTACAGTAAAAATACAAAAGTGGTACAGGACCGTTCAAGAAACAAGGAAAATTCGGAGTCAATATTTGAAATTCCGAAATACAGTTATTTTTATTCAGCGTCACATAAGAGCTAAAAGACTGGCGCATGAAAATGCCCAAATAAGACTTAAAGCAATAAAAACCATTACAAATTGGTACATATCAATAAAAGAAAGACGCCGTTTCCTAGAGTTAAGAAGAAAAGTTGTTATTATGCAATCTGTTTTCCGTATGATAATTACACGTCATCAATACCGTAAAAAGAGAGAAGCAGTTGTAAAACTACAACAATTCTATAGGTCGTACTTATTAAAACGACATCTGCAAAATGAGTATCTAGAATTGAAGTCGAAAGCTATTAAATTGCAAGCACACGTAAGAGGATTCCTTGAGCGTAGAAAATACCATCGTCTGAAAACAGCAGTTATAGCGATTCAGTGCGCTTTCCGTCTCAAAAAAACTAGAGAAATCATTAATAAAAATAGGAGAGAAAAGGCTGTAATTTTCATTCAAAAGAATGTACGTAGATACCTTGCGCAAATAAGATATATTCGATACTATCAGAATATAGTAATGATACAAAAAATGTGGAGGTCTAAATTATTAACTCGAGATATCCGTTTCGAGTATTTACATAAAAGAAATATGTTTACAAAATTACAAGGTTATATAAGAGGGTACCTGGTTAGAAGAGATATTAAGAATAAAAGGGAGGAATTGTTAAAAAAACGAGAACAAGAGAGAAGAAATTGGGCTGCAGCTAAAATTCAAGTATGTATTAATTTTCATATATGTACATACAAATCTTTAACCTGTGTTCTTTAATGTTTTATTACTATGACGTAGGAAGTACATATTGTATTGACGTTAAAATTAACTTTTAAGGCACTGTTTCGAGGTCATAAGGCTCGTATTAAGAATGATGCGAGACTCCTTGAATGGCGAACTAGATGGCGAAATGACAAACTTCATTCTAACCAAAGATCACTTGGAGAAAGAAATGAAGAAGCCATGGATGTGCTACGAAATATGTCCGACATTGAGACTGTTATAAGAGCATTCAGAAGTCTTGGTAAGTGTTGTCTCTTTGATGTGCTTTATTTTGTAAGAATTCTCTATATCTCCGTCGTATTTAATAGGAGTGGACTTGTAACATAAACCATGCTGCGTCATAATTATTTTTTTTTATAAATTAATCGGTCAAAAACGTGACCGATTTCAAAAATTATGTTTTTCATTACGACCTCACATTGTTTTAGTGCTCGCTAGTAGCTTTGGCGTTTAATATGAATTTGTTGAAACTCGAATGTCATCAACAAATGTTTTTCATTTAATCACTTGCTTTTAAAACTAAGCTTTGCAAAAAAATTACGACAGTCGAAATTTAAGTATTTTATACTGGCACACAACGCGCATTTTATTCGCCTGAAAATGAAAATGATTTTAATATATTATAATATATTTTTTATTTAGCTTATTATTTTTATATTTTGAATGTGAGTTATAAAAACGATTTTACAGAGCTGTTAACTGAAGTCTTCCCTATGATGTACAACACCAACGCCGCATCAATAGTGCGTCGCGTATACGTGTACATGTCGGTGACAAACAGATCCATTTCTAGTATAGAAGTGCTAAAATCCGCCGCCTCCGTGCTTGTCAACCTTACCAGATACAAGATAACCGGGCCTAAGATATACGCGGTTAGTGCCTTTTACAAATTAAAATATGTAATAAGCTAAAATTTTAAACATTTATAGTATACAGTGCGAAAATCTAATGAATGTTTTTCAGTTATGTAAATTAATTCTAATTCCAATGTTTATTTATTTACGATTCCTTTACAGAGAGAACGCATACCACCAGTTCTGAAATTCATGTGGCGTTTCAGCAACAGTGAAACACAATTATTTTGTATTCTAGCTACTTATCTTTGGCTGTTTTCAAAATACGACGATACTAGAAGGGTAATGTTCAGTGCAGAAATTACCTATTTCTATCGCCAATTGGTACTCAAGATGATAATAATTTCTTTTAAATTTTTCAGGACTTGCAAGATTTTCTTCATGAACCAGACAATCATAAAATAATGGTGACTATAAAGGGCAATGTGGACAGAATGAGACGTATGACGACAAATATGGCTAAGCACAAATTAAACACTGGCCAATCCAGCCGTTTTTCTCATCCAGTGAATCAATCGATTGACAACATTAATCTTAGTTTGTGTAGCAATAGTAGTAATCACAGCACCCCTGACTCTCTGCTTCCGGCGTTAGATCCCGACTATGGCATTAAGAGGGCCGACAAACCTCGCTATTTCGAGAATGCTAAACAGGCAATTAACTGTCTCTTCCATACATACAAACTGCAATAAACTTAATTTTTGATAACTTTTTTCTGTTGTATTGAGAAATTATGTACTGGTGAAAGCCTGAGTTGAAGACATTGCTATTGAATAGTCGTATTAATCAACTGTATAATAATGCATATGTTAGTTAATTGTGAAGTTATTTTAACATAAATAATATGTCCTATGTATGTTTTTTGACACAATGTTGTTCAATGTTAACTTTCGCTTTGTTAGTAAAGTGATTGTATGTTGAGATAATTAATTTAATAAAATGTAATTTATTATTGTTTGAGTTTTATTATATTTATTGATACAATTGCCAAAATACTATAACAAATATCTGTGTTAATCGAAAATAGTTGTTATTTTATCGTATATAGTTGTGAAGTTATTATAATAAGACGCCAAACATCCTAATTAGGACGTCTTAATTTCTATTAATAACAATCATAACATGTCTATTGTATAATATTATCATTGGTTATACCCATACAAATGAACCGAAAAAAGTGCTCCACACAGCAGCGGCCAGCGGCAGCACACCTACTGTATACACTATACAAGTCAAAACGATAGAAAAGAGATAAATGATAAAACCAACAAGAAAAAAAGCGATAGTATTGTTAGTTGCGCGTGAATGCACCGGCAACCAATCACAGCCTAAAGGGAAGACGTCAAAGAATTAGGGTGTTTTTGCGTCTTCAAAATTTGCGCTTAAAACATACCTATCTATTATTAACATATTTATTGTAATATCATTGTTTTGAATAGTTACTGTTTTCCTCAAGGCACAAAAACATAAAAACGTAAAACTCGTTTGCTTTATATGCTTGGTTTGCTTTTTGGCACTATTAAAGCATATATACCTAAACAGATTTTTAATATTTGACGATTCCGATAACGATATTATTAGTTTCATTTTAATGTGAGAAAATGAGATCTAGGTAAGTAAATTACGCGTGAAAGAGACAAACATCTGTAAAATTAAGCATATTTCCCTAGTTTTTCAATAACAGAGCATAGTGCGACATTTCCATTAATGTCAAGTTAAAGAAAAACATTTGTTAATTTTCTGGCACTGCTGCACATGAAATTACACGCATCCAGCAAAAGCACTTCTTGGTACTTTTGAGACTACTCTATATATGAATGACGAAAGATGTAGTAAAAATATTCAGCGTTAAGCATTTACGGAATAATGCTTTAATTGAAAAAATAGGTTTATGGTTCTGGCCATAACGGCAAATCTTTCTCTATTCATAGTTAAAAAAATACATTTGACATAAAGTGACAATGACAGGATTTAAATTTTAAACCTGATTGAGATTTGAGAATAATGAGATTCGAGAATTGTCATTTGTCATTACAGTCATTTGTCAATATATTATATAAGAAAACAAACAATTTAACAAGAACTGAACTTGTATTAATAATAATATTAATAACCGTGTTCAGTTATTAGAAAACGCAGTAATTATAATAAAAGAATAAAATATAAAGATAAAACAACATAAATTACCATGGACGAATATGTGAATTATATCCTATTAATATTAGTTATTCTTCCGGTGATATTATTTATCAATTTGTGGGCTGGGATAGGATGGGAACTTTTCGTAAATAATTGATATCTTATAGGCTTTGATGTTTAAACAAGTGTACATCGACAATTTAAAACGTGATTACATACATGTATATCCTTATAAGGGGACCAAGACTTATCACTGATGAAGCTGGGAATTGAAAAAATAAAATATAAGTTGATAATGTCATCTTTTATTATTAATTAACAAAAATAATCCTATGTTATAAATATATTATCTTTCTTAACTATGCCATTTGTCATATTATTATGTTTTATTTGACTACAGACAAATGATTGCCTTTGGTAGTAATAATATTTTAATAGTTGATTATAATTAATGTAAATGAAATATAAGAAATTTACATTATAAAATATGTCTCTCATAATTAACAATTGCAAAATTTATATTTTGATCTCAAGTAATAAATTTATAAAATTAACATAATTAGGTACATAAAATACTAAAATTATATTTCACTATTGTGTCTTTACTGCATAAAACATTTTTTAAATTGTTTCATAATTATGTATACTGAATATCCCTTTGTATAGTATTGAAATGACTCTATGTCATCCAAATACTTACAAGAATATTTTATTTATCGTCAACAATAATCTCACAATTTAAATTAAATTTTATCTGAACCTGAGCATTGAATATTAACCCATTACCGCCCTCTGTACCTGTACAGGTACAACTACTTAATCGATAAATTATGTATTATATCTGTGGTAAGTGTTGAAGGTACTTATAAATTATAAATCTAGATGAAACTAGTTACCACATAATAAATAAAAATAGGCAGTGGCGCGAAAACAAATGTCACTTATTTTGTAATAAAATACGGAGTCCAGACACGACATACAAGGTAAGATTATTTTGTTGGTTTTTATCAAAAATTGTAAAATATTTCAACTTCTTTTTTTATTTTTATGGAGACTATTTATTTGTGTTGGTAATAATAATATAAGAATCAAAGTTTATTACAAAACTTGTAAAGTAGGGCTTGTTTCATTTGTTGTACACAGGCGGGTACAGTGGGCAGATTCGTACTAAAATTTCGTTTTGTTTACAGTATTATTTATAAGTTGATATGGCCAATCGGAACGTATTTACCAGCTATAAGAGACTGGAGG
>DWAJ01004136.1:0-13472 GCA_018238005.1 Eurema mandarina
TTCGAATATTTTTTGCGATCGCCTTTAATTGCGAGCATCTGCTTTGACCTTTCTGCCTTTTTCCCTTTACTAAAGTAAAATGTTGCAAAAAATTATTTTACAAACGTAACATTACATAACTTTCGTAATTCAGTAATTGTCTGGGTTTTAGGATTGTTTCAATACTAGCCGTACTTCGCGGTTTCACTCGAGTAAGAGATGATACCGTATTTTCAGTTAGTCTAATAGTTTTAGATATACTAGTTTTAAAAATTATAAAATTTGTGTAATTGTACACTAGATACAAAGTTATACGTAGTGTGAACTGTTTTTTTTTATAAATAGATTAATAACGTAATTATAGTAACGGGAAACAGACATACATATATGAATGCAATATGGAATAAAATTGTAAATTTTTGGATGCGGTTTTCCTTTTTAATTAGATATACAATTTAAATTTTAAACAATTCTAGAAATAGAATGAAATATCTTCGTTTCACTCAACACTAACGAAATGAGCTAAAATTCTTGACTATTTATGGAAGCTTTCTTTCTGTTGGGAAGGAAGATATTTCTGTACTCAAAGTTTTCCAACAAGCGATATAATATATTTTTAAACGACTTCATAATATTTATGGCTTATGCTTTACTTTGTTTTATTTTAAGAAATAGTTTCCTGTTCATTTTATAATGAAACAACAGTTCACATAGATTGATATGATCTGTCGATGTATGGACATATTTCGAATCCTATTTTGCCAATACTAAGCTACATACTGTACAAATGTCAAAAAGTGTAATAACTCTACAAATATAACAAAAAAAGACCAATTTTAATTAGTTAAAGTAATTTAACTTAGTTCGCAACTCCTTTAACATCAAAAACTTACCCAATCGAGCACCAAGTATCGGCATTCCCTTCAGACTTCTCCACAGAGTTCCTGTACGCAATGAAGGCATCGTGCACCTTCCCCTGCGCCGCGAAGCACCGGCCCAGGAGGTAGAGCCCGGCGCCGGACTCAGGCTCCGCGGCTACAGCACGTTGGAGACACCAGATGGCTGCGCGTGCACGAGCTGCTGGCTCATCCAGGGACGCACAACGGTGGTACAACCAACCTGTACATTTTTTTAAAATATAATACATAAAAAAAGGAAAATACAACGGTAAGTAACAGTAAGGTATTGTGGGCGACTTGTGCATAAACTACTACCAGGTTGGGGACACCATTCCAACAAAAAACAAGTCAAGATTTTGGGGAAGAACATTAATTGTTCGAGTGGAACTAAATAGTTAGTGTTGATGTTTATGTACAAACAATTCAATAATCGACAGGTCTATTAAACACGTGCTGATTGTTAGGTACTTAATAGGAAATACAATGTAGTAAAACGTCATCGCAGTTCCTTAACCGATTTTCGGCTTGATCTTATCAATGAACCAGTATCCAGTTTAATAATTAATTAGTACTAGTAAACTGTATAGAAAGACCCTTTGTATGTTTCATTTTATGGCTGAATCATTGAACAAATTTTAATGTAATCTGAAGACATTACAAGTCTCAGTATTAATAAAATCTTCCAGTAACCTCCAAAACATTCTAACCTCACCTACACAAGATGGAAGTGACCCTTTTAAAAACATGGGCTTGTTATCAATACACGAATAATATTGTAAACATTCAAAATTGCATCTAATTGATACTGTAACCCAACCCCTTAAACCAGACACGCACATTACTCAACATTCGGATAATTTATTCTCTACATTTGTCACGTGTGAATGTTTTTATTTATCTTGGCTATGCGACATATCTATACATGTTAAAATTGCTCAACCAAAACTCATAAAAGATAATTATTAATCATGTAAAAACATCGTACATTTTTAATTGTAATTAACACACAGAATTGCATTTGCGTCAACCGACAAGCCAGCATGATCGACCTAGATACATTTACTACATTTGAAAAGAAAAACAGTCGCACAGCCCGTGAGCATTCTCCGCAAGGCAAACTAGTTCGCGTGTACAATACTTCATACAATTATGTATGTTGAATAACATTAAGCCGAACCGGTAAGCATCCCCGCGCGGAAGCAGAACGGGGGTTATGTTTGTTTATGCTTTACTGCGATGACGAATGTTACCACATTTCATACATTTCAATGCAGTGCCATACCGACTGGTTCATATGACGCGGGCGACTTTCCCACGCCGAGATTCTCGCAATCTGACATTTTTTAACATAATAGGCAGTGTAAATGGAATGTAAGTGGCTTGTATGAGTTATGAGTACGTATAAGTGTAACGGTGCATTCTTACCTAGCTGTCGGCACACATCCGCTTTGAGAGTGGAGGACAGTTGCGGTTCCTTGAGCAGTCTCTGGTAGGCGTCTCGGGCGGCCTTCTTGAGTCCTCTGGCTTCGAGGAGGTGGGCGGCGTGGAAGCTGAGCTCGAGGCGGGTGAAGGTGGCGTCTTGGTTGGGGGAGAGCTTCGCCCTTCGGAAGTGTATGGCGGCGGCGCCCCAGTGCCTGCGCGCTTTGAACATGAGCGCCAGCCGGAGGTGCGCGTCCGCCGCGCGCGTGAACCCCGGCGACACGTACAGCGCCATTTGCAGAGCCTTCGTCGCCCTACCACGGAAAACCCACCACCCTTTGTAAACATGCTACACGACCACCTATACTTACTCTATGTAGTGTCATATATTAATTAATTTGCATATTGTACCAATTTAGCGATCGTTCACATCAATGCTACGAGCATCAATGAATACGGCGATTAATTAAAAATAATAAGGCTCAAGGAGAGATAAATGAACCCACAAATACCTACTAGGTCGAGGTTACGATTGTATAAACAAAAAATGAGTAAGCTTTAAAATATCGTAGTGTTCGTAATTGTTTACTATTTGTGCATATCATTAGTCACAGAAAGATTATAGCCTGCGATAACAATATAGACCGTAATAAAATTTGAAAGTTGGGGCTAACGTCTTTGTGACTTTCGGCGGTCGGGTGACCTTGAAGGACATCCAGTTATTAGTGCATTGCTACCTAGAAAAGGCACATAATATAAATAAGGGTAATAACCATTGTATATTTTACAGCAATATAAAAATATGGTCTCTTAAACTTTGGGACTCGAGTGTATTGTTATTTTGCGCAATGGTTGATTTACACAAATGCGTTCCGCGCACGTACCGGCACGTTAATAGCGTACAATGTTTTTATGATTGAAGCCTAGCCAGATATCAGACGCTTGATAAAATTCGATATGAGCTTGCCATACAGCCGTGAGTTCAATGAATGAGATGAATGGGCCGCTATTGTGAGACGCGCAGGTAACTTATAGACGAAGTCACCGGGGCTTACAATATTTCGATCTAATAGCAATGCGAGCAAAAAGTGTAGAGAATCTCGTCAGCGCAGGAGTTGGAAATAAAACTGTACGCGTCCGTAACATCCGTGGTTATTGAGGAGCGCATCAGCGGAGCGGAACGTCACCGATGCGCCGCGGGGTCGACGACCGTCTGAGGCTCGTGCAATCGATCGGGCGATGCAACGCAACGTCTAGACAGCGATCGCGCTCCGAATCCGACGCATTCGGGCATTACTTTATTTAGATGACCTCCGCTGACATTTGCAACAAACAAAGGAGAGGCAGGTGGCGTCCTGTTCGCGATACCACCGGCCGAATTAAACGTACGCACACAGAGCTACGGGCGAGAGCTTTCACCGACGGCTCACGGCGCCCGCAGCGCACGCACACACCCGATGCCATCTAACATCACTTATTCACATATTATACCGCTCCGCTAACAATTGTCGAATGTCACGCAATGCGAAGTACGTGAACATAATTTCCTCATTCCAGTTCAACTTTGAAGAGTGAACCCAATGTTGGAACAAAGAAAGTTTTCTATTTTGAGCGTGAGCGTAACGAAATAAGCTTTACAAGTTCGGTTGGCAAAAACAAAAATAATTATGTAATGGTTACACGGAAAGGGATCGACATTGTTAAACGAGTACTGTTTTTATTGGTACTTTTTATTATGTAATACAAAATGAAGAGCTTGGAAGAGGCATGTAGTTTATCCTCGCCTCAGGAAGAGCATTGTTTAGTTCGGGCTCGACAGGTTTCTGGGCGATCTCGTCATAACATCAAAGGATGTTTTTGTGCTCCGATACCATGACATTGTTCATGCGCTCGTACGCCTCCTCAATGAGAACAATTATTACCTGCAGCTAAACCACGCTTACTTTAACTTCATGCTCAAATGACACGCAAAAAGTCTCAAGATAAAATCAGTAAAAGCGGAAAAGAAATCTAAAGAAGTCTTCACGTCACGAATATTTAAATTGTGAGGCTAAACAGCTTATAAATTTAATTTGAGAAAACAACAGATAGAAGCTTCGAGAATACACTTATTTCCGTTGATCTGAATTTCCAATTTCGTGAAATAAACATTATTTATAATATTCTTTGCGTGCGCCGGCTTATTTAGCGAGAATGCGAATTTATCTGTGGGCGAAATGTCTAGAGGATTTATTTAATAACATGTATTTCACCTTAAGCGAGGGATTAAATCCGGCCTGCTACCTGCCAGCAAAAACGAGATATCAATACATTCAGGTAACGAAATTATAATACGCCAGGGCGATTTAATGCATTCACCCATTTGAAAAATGTATTTACCGGGAGAAAAAAATAACAATAATAGCGAGCACCTGGCTTCGTGCTTTAGAGATGGTATTTATTTGTGATACAATCTTTGATATTCCGTACCTGCAAATAGCTACAGCTGACATGTAATAAAACATATATTATGTACATACAAAACTTTATATATGTAGTTCTATAGTCTATAGTTCTATAGAGTTGCCATGCTGAAAGATGTTTGGAATAGGTACGCGGAAAACAAACATGGTGGCTTCGTAGTGCCAACATTGCAACGATACGGGAGGTGTTGCTGGGGAGGAAGGAGTGGTGTGAGCGGTGAGTGCTCTGGCTCGGCGCGGCGTGACCTACTTCTGCGCACTCGGCTCAAGGACGGATCGACCGCTATTTATAGAGTTCAGTTCATCATTCGTCACTTTACATAACTGAAGTAAGCAGACCTCAATGTGCCAGCCGCCCGGCCACGTGATCTGGCCGCCGGCATCGAACGCTTTCCCACGAGTCGCGGCGCTAAGGGGAATGCTAGTTAATTGTAATAATAACCCACTTCCCCATTAACACGAGGGACTGAACGAGATTGACCAGGTCACGAAAGAAATCCGAGGTCAATGTTTCACGAATCGCGACACATTTGCGACACGTGTTAGATGAACTAGAATTTGAATGGGTTAAAAGGAAACAAAGTCGTAAACAACTGTTATGGTAACCTTAAAATCTATCGATAACTAAAAAGGATTTGTTTTTCTGTAATATTTTTGTGATCATTATTTCTTCGGCCACATCCTAAGAGCAGCATCTAAGAGCTCTTCGCTAAACAAATGATAAGTCCCACCTGACGTACTGTTATAACTGCTAGAGAATATATTGCGTACGATTAATGGTTTCAGTAATAAACAGCAAATCGCGATCACGCGATGCATTTGCGGCTAGCGGCTACAATTCACCTAAGCACATTGCATCACGACCTTGGTGCCGCGGCAACTGAATGCAACGCTAACTGCATTTTAGTTCGCTCGTTATCTACCAGACTCGATTCAAACACTGCATTAAACGCCTTGGCCCTATTTACGGACAAAACCAATCCAGCCACGCTACGACATTGTATTATAACAAAACTAAACAAAGAACCTAATAGCTTCCGTAATAAAACAATTCCGAGGAGACTAGAAATGCAATTGTTAAGATTTATCGTTTTAGATGTTTATTTTTATTGGTGAAGCAATTGACACGAAGCAGCATAAACAAAAGCTTTTATACTGGGAGAATTTATTTTTACAACCGAAAGATCATCTGAAAGCAATTGCCAAAGCAGAAAAAAACGTTTTGGCTCAGCGGCATCATACATAAAAGTGAATGACTCGCTATTTTAAAGTCTCATAATACTAGCTCATAATAATAACAGAAATAACTCGAAATTCTTTGTGAGTAATTTCAAAGAATGCGTGTACGTGAATAACCAACCGACCAACCCTTGACATGAATTTTTGGCACTTTGAATTTTGTTTACGAAAGCAGCAAAAGTAATGTAACGCAGCGCAATCCCAATAAACAAAACTGAAACAAACGCGCGCCGCATATTGTTTATACACACATAATATACGAGTTGCGCCAACAATGCTAACAGAAATGAAAGTAAATTTAGCGCAGCTTTATACATTGATACAGATATCCTTACATCGAATTGACCTCGAACTATTTTCGAAATTGAAATTCAGTTACATTTTCACTTTTATCTAGTAGCTGGTGGATCGATGTGGATCGTCTCGTCCAAGTACTTTGTATTGGAGTCAAAAGACGCAGCTCACATTTATTGCACAAATTGATAATGAACGAGCGAGGGCTCATTTATCGCTGCCGTCATACAAGTTGACCTACTTTCGTGCGATTCGATAACTACCACTCATACGCTAACATATACTAACGTCTATTTCGGATTATGAACCGAGTATTTCCAACTCCATGGCTGCTTGCATATTTGCCGTGACCTGCATATTAAGTACTAAGGATTCCTTCCGTTCCGATTTCAGAAATAAAATAAAATAAAACGCGTTCGGTAAACATTTTATAGGCAGTAAGCGGAATTGTCACATAAACTGTGGATGTATTCATGAGTAACGGGCCCAGAACCGAGCGGCGTTAAATTATCAAATCGAAAGGCGGTTGTTTGCATTAAGGTAAGGAAACATTAGATATAAGCCGGTTCCATTCGAGGCAGCCGGCACGTAGAGGCCATCCTTACGGTACTTTAGGCTAGCTGCAGAGGTTACTCATCGCCGAGATGGAATTTCGAACGCTTTGCGGAACGAGTAAGAAGGTAATTTTAATGGTTTTTCTACTGCAATCAAAATATTCTTACAATGTATTCTGAGAACGGTTCCGTCGAGAATGTTTGCATTTAGAAACAGCGAGGCCGTGCAATGAGGAAGTGATCTCACTACAGCTGCATTCTGAACCAGTACTAGACATGCGCGCATCATGCGCTTATAAAAACCCTCGGGTTCAACAAATACGAGCTCCGACCAACTGGTTTCTAGAACTGTTTTATTTATGATTAAAACAACAGATTATCACACACGTCCGCTCCTTATTGTGGAAACGAGTTTTTACGGTCGTTAAATAAACATAACAATTCCTCCATCTTCCTGATTTTATAAAAAGTTAGAAGATTGTATAATAATACGTTCTCAGAATCGAACATGTTGTTCGATGTGTATAGAGAATTATGCAAAGCGATGCTCCCCTAACACAAAAAGAGCTCAATATTCGGCGCTATTATTACATTACAAAATAGAGTGCCCTTGACGACTTCCCTGCAGCTCGCGGTACACAAGTGTCCTAACAAGTCCAATACTTATTTACATGCAGTGAAATTAAAAGCTATGCCCCATCCCTAACGTTGCAGTTTAGAAGGGTTGAACCCTTTGTGAAAATTTAGAAGCCATCAACGTCGGAGATTGTTCGGCGTACAATGGAGTTTCGTATTTGGCGATTCTCTGTATGGGTCTCGCTCAGTGTTCGGTGTAGCCGGGGGACGCGGGGAGAGGTTATCGTTTAAATAGTGACGTAATATTATAGTGTCGCAAGATGCGAGTCTGTCGAAACGAGCCCTTCCAATGCTCCCTTTTCGTGGTTTGGCCGCTTTCTAATGCTGTTCTATTGTAGCAAAGCGGGCTAGCCGAGCATGGAACTACATCCGTGAGAACGTTGCTTGTATCGGAGCTAATTAAGTATGGAGGATCGCACGTTGGATTGTACGCTCCGTGACTCATTAGGATAACGTGACAATTGTTACTTAACTCAATCTTATTTAGTTTGCTTTAGCAAATATTTATTTTTATCATCCAGTATCAAAGCGCTGTTTCATGTTATCTGTATTACTTCACAGCGCGTAACGTGTGATCTGTTTACTTACGCAATTGGCATTATCTACTACAATATATTTCGCGCAAATGTTGATAACTAGATTCTCACCTACGCAAGCCGTATCCGGCGAACGTGTTTGTTATCACAAGTACTTTAGATAGCGTACGAATTTCTGTTATATTATCTAAAAGTTAGAATATGTTAGAATTATTTTGGAGCGTTTTTGCACCATGGCTTGTTATAACTCTCAGACCTTGATACACCATTCAAGTATTTAGTTCATATGACACATGCGTACTGTTAACCTGAGCCATAATTAAATGGATGACAAATCATTTGATATAGGAAGTATAGATAGGAATATGAGGGCAATAGTCTCTCATTGTTGAGAAGAACCGTGCAACAAAACTGCAAGAAGTCCTCGGCATAAAATAACTTGTTCTTGCTCGTTAAACGCATAGGTGTGGTATCGAAATTGGTTTATAGCGCAGAGCGCGGCCTTGGAGCGTGACGTAGCGACCCAGTGACGCGATATGTGACGTGCCAATTTTTTCGCGGAAATTCCAACGCGGCCAACGCTCGCGAACCAATACAATCCCATCCGATGCTGATGCAAAACTATACTTCTTTACATTGTGATTTCAGCCACGCTGATAAATGGATCACGGAGTATTTATTGATACATTTTCAATGTTCAAATAAAACTTGCTTCTATAAATCGCAAAATATTTCAAAGTACAACGTGGGGACGCTTTGAAACTGACACTGTAGTTATCACAAAAACTAGGCCAAACTGCTTGACACAGTTCATGTCAGTCGTGGGTGGCGAGCCCTACGGTAGGCGTACAATATTACGCAATCTAAACAAAACGAAGGGCGAAATCACCACATCGACATTTCGCAAGCGAGCCCAAATATGTACACAGCGAACGATTTAAACGCCATTAAGGTGGCTAATGTGAAAAATAATCGTATTGTGTATCAGGAAGTGCATTTTACATGGTAAGGAGGTCATTGGCAGAGAAGAGACGCTTGCAGTGAATGCATTGAGCGAGTTCCGGTGCACTACGAAGCAGGTATAAATAGCGATCCGTTAGTGTCGACGACCGCGCGCAGTCACCATCGCAATAGCTACGCTACAGCTAAATCCTGGATCCTGACCCACATATCAAAATATAGCGGTGCATAATAGTCTAGTGTTTAATATCGTTCTATTACGATGCGAGGGCGTCGCGTCTAGACACCCGAAAAGCGTCGAAGGGCACATTGTGAGGGGAGCAGAGGGTTAGCTAATAGCGTACCCTTAGCGGGCGAGTAGGTAGAGGACGAGAGGTGCGCGCGCGGCCCCTCTCTAACGCGGCTCTATATGCGTAAAAGGGCCGATGCGTACGTGACGCGGAGCACGCGGGGAATGAAGGGCGGGGGGACGGCGGGGGACAGGGGGCAGGGGGCGGCGGAGAGGGGTTACGACCTCCGCCCGCACATCTTCCGTAGATGCAGATGCACTTTTTAACTAGGGTCGAAACCGTACACAAACGCACGAAATAAGTACTTGTGTAGCGCCTAGATTTCGAGCGAGAAGTACTCCACGAATTCCGGTTATACAACTATTGGTGTTACTGAACAACTTGCACGAATACTCGCATATTTAATTATTTGTTGTGGTGTAATGTCATTCAGGCACAACAAGTACATTTAGAATGTGTATTTATAGCAATTTTTCCTATACATTTAATCTACACGAACCATTTCTTACCAAAACAAATGATAACGTATTTACTATTTATTTATTTATTTCGAAATAGTTGTACAAATATAACAACCTATATCGTGTTCATCATATAACATATATTGCTACGATTGTATTCATAACGTTTTGTTTTTATCTCCATGTAAGAGAAACCAATATATCCCAAATAACAAAACTAAATAAGTCCTACATATATCAAAACAAGGCCGGCATCGCTGGATACATCTGCAAGTATTGCAACCCATTATGTGAGCGGCACGCGTCGATCGAATCGTAAATAACCGGTTCATAAAGCTTGCCATTTATGAAAACATCGTCTTCAGGGCTTTGACACGGCCAAGGGTGAAACAACATCGTGTCAAAGACTCCTCTGACTCACTGAGGGCAAAAAGTGTACCTTTTGTCCTTATCAAGTCGACCAATAAAAACGAACTGTTACGATAACGATTGTTGAAAGCAAATTCTAATTTAACACGTTTGCTTTCATACAAATATTTATATATTGTTAGCTAACTCGTGTAAGTATACCTAAGCGAATAGTGAAATGGTGAATCATGTATCTACAACAAAGAAGATTATTTACATATATCAGTTACTAAAGAACGTACCTACTGTAACTAGAATATGATCTAACATCTTATAAACTCATTGTACGTATTATTCAATGTGTGTACAGCTGTAATTACCGACTATACAGGTTATTTCTCGTCCACGATTTCGAAGAAAATGTGAACCTGTTCTAATTACAGGGCCTGGCCAGAACAATGCTCTCTGCACTGCTTTGTCTCCGCATACGAAGATTACTGTAGACCTTTAAGGTTAAAACGAAATGAAAACCAGCTAGGTTTTGTATGAATCTAACGTAGTGTCTACATCCAGTTAAACATAACAAATGGTCCTATTCTCAAATGCCCATGGCTAACTAATATGGATTATCCTTCTAAGAAAATTAGATATAATAATATTGAGCCTTAGCTACAACTGTAGTAAAATACAAATACACTACAATAGTATTAGCGTGTAAATTATACGTGCAGTTACTATAGGCGATAAGACCGATAAACTGTTACTACGTGTTCAACGTATTGAAGGTTCTTCAGTGTGTCACTTGATGACGTAACTATATAATTATCTATACAATAGAGTTAGTATGAAATAGAAAATATCATATTCAAGTAACGAGTCACCATGAAACGTTATAAGACCACTGAGAGATTCGTTTACTCCAAGTTTGTTTAAGGACAAATAAAGATAATTTGGTACATGATATTAATGTAGGTAGCAACCAAGATTCACAAGATGCACAGAATAAATGGATCTGAACAAAACAGTTGGAAATGTTAGTACATTTCCTCCTCCTTTGCAAAGTATAAGCGTCGTGCATCCGTTCTTGAAACGGGCGCATTCAATCTTATACCTCCGGTTTCCTGCAACGACATAGGGGTTGAAACAAAGTGCGGTGTGGTGTGGTTAACAAAGACTAGCGCAGCAGCTGATCGGGCGACAGGTGCGCCAGCAGCCGGCATCCACCTGCGCACGCGCCACCGCAAGCTGCCATTACCCATTACTTAGCATTTCTATCACAAATACCAGCTGGACTAAGTGGTTGCATAATGCTGACATTCTATATGGGCATGACAACTTGACCTGACATTACAAAGCTTATAAGTCTTCCTTGCGATCCGCAAATGCACAAATTTAGCTATAGAGCCATTTCTATATGGATAGAAGTTTACAAGTAAAATATTCCACTTGTAGAAAATGTAATGTCTTAAACCATTGCACACTCTTTGAACTCTTTATTACGTTTTTAACGGAACATTTTTTAATTCTTAGAATATAAAAAGCTAGCTCATTCCAAAACTAGACGTAGACTGGAATTAATCTACAATCGCGGAGCGTGATTATCCTTTGCATTCTCAGAAATTAAAGCCTACAATAACGTGATTTTATCCCGCATATTTTTTGCATTCTCGCAAACGACAAAAAATATGCGGCTCGAATGATAATGTAACCGTAAAATCTTTTAAAACTCTGATTGTTCTCGACTGTAACATTCGTAATATCGCTACTGATGAATTCATGAATTATGATGGCTTGGGACGAATAATGTTTCGTAGTAAATTTGCATAGATTTTTTAGTATTGACGGAAATGGTTGGATTGTAACAGGTTTGTTATAAATTACGCAAGTCTATTCTCTGGGATGGAGTAGATACCGTTAGTTATGGCGGATAGCGGTGATAATGCGGAGACCGGTTGCCACAGCACAAGGCACTAGCCCGAACTAGCGTCCGATGGGTTTATCGTATTTTGACATCGACAACACTGAGGTCAAGTTACTCACAAGTTCCGGTCAGCGTTCATTAAAATGCAAACGAACCTGATAAATATTCTAAAGACGCACCAAGATTCTCATTGCTTCGAGGAATTTACGTGCTTTTATCGGATTGTTTTAGGGTTTATGATCAAATTCCAAATCATTTTCAAAGACTTGGTAGTATGGTTTAGTTGTAATGATATGGGGTTTATACAAGTTTGTAACAGAGTAACTCCGATAACAATACGTCGGTATTCCCGATTATACAACGCATAATGATCGTTCTCATTGAATTTCCGTGCAGATCGCGAAGCCGGCCGGGGAACCAATGGCGCGCGGACAATTTTGCGCGAAACTGTCGGCTGTATGGCAACATGACTCACTTTCCTGTGACTCTACGTAAGTACGTAATGATTACGATACGCGTGAATCAAGACGCACAGATAGCGAGACTGAATGACTGAATCTGTAGTAAAATACTCAAACGCTTTCCATACTTTCTATTTGAAAGGGCCGGAAAGAAACATACCTGACGAATGACAATAGAACGGATGTGGTTCCGACCACTTTTCGTTTACTTTATTATGGGCATAATTATTACGCGCACATGTTACTTTTAATGTTCACCTAAATATATAATAATTAATAACATGTTAAAAAAAATACATTTATAATTCATCTATCAATTACATAGTAGGTATTCATAATAATTAAATTATAGGTACCATTTATATGTTTCAACGGTAAGATAGACTTACGACGAGCATATATCTCGTAGGGCCAGCGGTGGGCAGCGAGCGCGGCTAGGCGAAGGGAGCGACACATCGCGTGCACCGGCGGCGGCCACACACCACCGACCTACATTTTATGCGACGTCAAGCTCATTAGTCGCTACCACATACATCACTCGTCGTGTTAGCGATTAGCAACGACCCCTCGGCTACCTGCGAAAAGACACTACAAAAAATGCACTAAGCATGCACACAAACAAAAACGCCATCTCCAGACGGGCCCAGCTTCACCGTCGTAGGTGTCTGGATTTTGGAAAACAAAACAAATTAAGAGTCGCGCGAGAAGCGACGCGGGGATAGGGGCGGCAGGTTGTGCGAAAGAGAGATGCGAAGGGCCGACGTAAACAAACCGCGATCGGGAGCTTCGACCGCACTCACCATTTCGGGGATCCTCGGATCCAGGGCGGGCATAGGTGGCCGCCGGGGCTCGGGCAGTGAAGAGCGGGCGCGTCGTCACGGGTACGGGCGATGGGCACAAGCACAGTCACACAGGGTTGTTGCGAGCATTCGTAAATAATCGAAACACGACACGTCCCGTCCTACACTACGTTTGCGGCCCGCGCCGGTGCAAGTTTACGTCACCGCATCCCG
>DWAJ01004137.1:0-13469 GCA_018238005.1 Eurema mandarina
AAAACCCAAATCTTTTCTCTTTACAATATTAGTATAGATAATGACAGAAAGGTTTGCAAAATTAAATATGAGGCTCAAAATAACTATTCCACGCGGACGAAGTCGCGGGCACAGCTAGTATTATATAAAATATCAGAATGCAGATTGAAGTGAATACGTCGTGGTGTATATAAAATTTTAACAAAATGTTTGACACACTTTTTAATATCTCGGAGTGTATTTATTATAAACGGAAAGCTTTAGGGAAATGCTTTTTGCTGTGAGATTTCTTGGTGAAAATACTTTTTATCCGGCCTCTTAGCGTCGACTTGGAAATAAATGTCATCATAATAAATGGACGTAACGGTCACGTAATTATATGAACTGTTGTAACTAAGAATTTGATGCGTAATGTGAAGCTATAGAATTTTGTTCTTTATTTGCAAAATATATTTCATTATATTAATCTATAGATACTTATATAGAAAGCTAAAGAAGCTTGTTGAACGCGATGATCTCCAGAAAAACGCGACGGATATAATTTATTTTTATTCGTCATAGCATTATTAATAAGAAGTCTCACAGAGATATTTCAAATAACAATAAAGTAACGGTACTTTGTAATACTGTAATGTAATGATGCTTTTAGATTTCTAATAAAAATAAGTGCTCGTGTATTTCTATTTTAATAAGAAAAGAGTTACGAGTATGCAGATGAAATTCCTGATTCCATTGTCTATCAGTATGACAGCTTACACAATTTAAAACTACGATTTACTTTGACAACACACTACGACTACGACGTACAATATTATATACACACTTCTGCTTAATGTGTTTAATTTACACAAACTAAATAAATGTTTACAATAAAATATAATGAGTACCTAAATACATCTAACAACCACAATTAAGCTCTCCCAGAAGAATAAACGGCTATAAAATCTCGCTCACATATTTCGGAAGTGTTGAACATTTTAACTGTAGCATTCGTTTAAACTCAAACTAGCTAACGTAGCGTGGAGTCCATACTAATTTAGCAATGTACTCTCTCAACGGCGTCGCATTTATCCCGGCTTTCGGTGCAGCATTAAGTCGTCTCATTGACGACCCTTCCATGGCATGCTCGTTTGTTAGCCCACTTGAACTTGAGCCAAAACTTTTCAAGCCAAATTTCGGATTGACATTGAATAGGCAGACGCCTTAAGTCCCGTTCGTTGTGTCGGATCACGCTGTATTGCTCGAGCCGAAATTTGCTTTAAAAGCAGAATTATTAAGGCTAATTACTTTTACGAGTATACTTACCCTATAGAAGAATAGACTATTAAACTTATTATGTATCCATTGGTGTACAATGAGAACTAATTTTCTTGGAAAGATTACCTACTAATAGAAATGTTATTATAAGGTAGATAAATAGTTTGACGTTTCAATTTAAAGAATTACAAAGAGAATGCTTTGAAAACAGCCCTGAAGCGTACGTTTAATTCCACGTGTTGTGTTAGAAGTTTTGTTAAGTTTTGCTAGACAGTGTTAAAAGCTAATACATATTGCATTAGTCTTCGCGCGAGGTAATCCTTATACAATAGTTTCGGAATGTGCTTTTATATACTATATAAACTTACTTTAAATAAGTTTTCGTAAGAATTATTTATGACACCTTATGAAGGTTTTGTTTCAGTTATGTAATATAAAATTAATATTTTTATACAATGCTTCATCTACATATATAAAAAAATATGCAGTTTACTTTTTTAATAAATAAATCTACTTTTTTTTAACTTTTGATAAGCATTTTAAATTCTTGTGTGTTACTTTACTGTTGATATATTTTATTTATTTTGCTGTGTATGCCCATATGCAGAAGGTCTTTCCGCAATTTCTTAGATTAGTTATTAAGTAAATAAAATACATAAAAACGAAAAACACCACACTTATAAATTATTTGATGAATACAAAAATGAAGTTATTAAACAATATAAAAATGACGGCCAAATTTTGTCAGATTTGTGTGCTGTTTAAATCGGACCTATTGTACTTAAATTTGAATAGCGTTATATTAGTTTGAATAGCGTTAGTATTCCGGCATCAGTCGTCAGATGTCGTATTTTTTCATAAATAATAAAACGCCAATAAAAATAAACTAAAATAAAAATGAAGCTAATCATATTCGTCTTTTGTTCGCTATTTGAGTCAAGGCCCTCAGAGCGTGTTTATTCTCGGGAAGTAAATGTCAATACACTACAAAGTGTTTTAGGAGATAAGTGTCCGGCTTTGTCTCGAAAATAAGAAAAGGGAAATGAGAAATTCCTGTTAGAGCAATATAGGGACTTCTCTTTTCTATACGATAGCGTTTACTTGGAGCTCGTTAGACTTATAGACGTTTCTAGAACATACATACATAATTTAGGTATACTACATTGCTATCTATCATAATCGGATTCCGAAAAGGGCTTAAATTAAACTTGTAAGATATTAGAAAAATATACTTATAGACATAGCCAGTTTAGAGTGTGAATAATATTTTATTGATTTTAGTTTTTAACTTAATTTTATAACCATATCTTACGCTGTATTTCCTTAATTTATATCGTCCGTCATACCATCGATTTTGCCTGAAAAACGATAAGTATTACTTTAGAATATACACATTCCCTTATTATCTATATTAGGAATATATTTTGAACTCGCAGTCTAAAAACTATACCATAGCTAATATAATATAAAATACAAAATTAATATAAAATTCTAATGCAAAATAACAATTGAAAATATTCTATAAAGTAAAAGCATCGCAAAGCTCAAGACTTTTTAACAAAAAATGTAAGAGTGTTAATAATAAAATATCCATTGTTCAGAATGTATTCCAAGTCTTTTATCATACATATTGAAGTGGCTTTTACTTCGAAAGGATTTAAGTTCCGTATTTTGAGTGGCCATCCTCACAATACTGTAAGAATCAACTAAGTTTCCGTATAACTTAAGGTATCGTGAGAAATATTTGCGAATGTGCCAAAAAGGATTTAATAGATTTAACTATTTTTTGCAGATATATAATTATAATTAAAGCAAGGATAAACTAAAAATGGAATTGAAATATTTATGTTATGGTGGAAATCTGAGCTGAATGTTCGCCTAATGAATGAACCTTGATGAACCAGCGATGAACAGTTAATATCCATTTTAAATGTGGCAGTAGGAATGTTTTTTATGCTATCACGCAAAAACTACTGGACCGATCATCATACACGTAGGTACACTTATTGTTAGAGGTATCAGAATGAACATAGGTTACTTTTTATTACCAATATTCATTAAATTTATTCAATGCGAGCAAAGCCGCAAGTGAACACTAGTCAAGAACAAAGCTTAGTGCCATCCAACTGCGTTACCGACCTTTAAAATAGGTAAACGTAGAGGATTTATAAAAAATCACTTCATCTTCTTTTACTAATAAAATAAATCTTCTGCAAAGAAAAAGCCATTTAAGGTTGAAAATTTTATCAATTTAGAACAGCGATACACATCTAGTAACCGATATAAACCCAGCAGATTTCATAGAAATTATTGCAATCAAAGTTCACGAGATGGTAACGTTATATTCATAGTATCAGTTTACTAACTTAATACACACACTCGCTTCAAAGAACTAATTAAAGTAATTTAACCTCTCATCTCCTGATAAGCAACCCCTTACAATATTAATTTCTTATTACCATCTCGTTTTGATAAAGTTTCTCATAATATTATGTTCCGTAAACACTATGTGTAAGTAAGTAGAAAGGGAAGTTTATTTATTTAATTTTTTTACTAGCAAATATTATAAATGCCAAAGTTTGGGTGTATGGGTGTTTGTTCCTCTCTCACGCTTATTGCTGAAAGAATTTGATTGAAACTTGGCATACAAGTAAATTAGAATTGCATGAATAGAAATTTTATTATATTCTTGAGGCAAGCTCAAGGACAAATAGTAACGCGTAGTTCAATTGAATAGCGCGTTAAGGAAAGCATTTTTTGTATTAGTATAGTAGAAATAAAAGCAATTGAATGTATGCTTTTTAATATTTAAATATATGCTAACATGTATCGTAAGTGCGGTGAAGGCATGCACTTGACGATGTAATTAATTAACAAGTGGAAAGAGCTATCGGTATCCTGCTAGTGAAGTAGATTTGTCTTGAATATACGAGTATTAAACCTGCATCCAGTAACTACATATTAGTAAGCATTAATAATTAAGAATATAACTTTTTATTCAACTAGCTGTGGGTTCCTTTTCTGTTAACTCACTTGTATTATTTTCCTATGTCTCCGTTTCAATCTGTATATTCACACGAAAATACAAATAGTGAGTACATAATATGCTATTTATATATTAAAAGTGATACCAACACATGACATTTGAATGTTCTGAGCTAGTTTATAGTATGCCTAGTTTATATTAATAATCCATATGTAATAGACTAACATAGAGCAAATTAAGCAGACTCGTATTTTGAATACTACGAAGGATTGTTTGTACACCATCGTTGAAAGTTAGCGTTACGGAAACAATAAACTTGTATTCGGAGCGCGTTGGGAAGTCTGAACCGAGCGCTGAACTAAATATTGATGGTACGCAAACTTCAATGTCTATTCAATAGTTTCGTAATTCCGTATGGCTTTATTTATAAGTACTTCTAATACCTAGTATAGATAATAGATATTACTTTTTCTTACAAAGATAAATAATGTGTCGATTATTATTAGCTGTACAATAATGTTGCTTCTGTGCTGTCTCAAATAAACGTATTTGCTATAATTACAGTACCCACTAGTGTTAAGTTAGTCATAAGTTTGTAATTATTAAAAAGTAAATATAATACTTTTTAGTACTGACTAAAATATAATTTTAATGAATTAATTTAGTACATAATTTTATACATTTTTTTACTTAGTTGATTGTTTTGTTGTTCCCTGTATTTGATTATATGGCTTGGAAATTATTTGTAATATCAAACTTTTTTATATATTGTTGTAGACAAGCTATTAAATCATTCAATAACTACTCATTAAATTTCAGTAATAACCACAAATATACTTAAAACAAGTATTCAGTAACTTGTTATTTAATTAAAAGTTCCATTTCCATTATATAACAGGCAACTAAGATGGATGTACAAAATAAGCAAAGCCAAAAATGTTTCAATTCTTTCATTTGAGATGCGATATAAATCATTGTCAGGAGCACCTGACGAACAATGTGAAAAATATCTTCGCTCCTAGCTGTCAACAAGTTACTTGACTTGCGTTCGAGATTAAATCGCTGATCCTGTTTTTCCTTAACCAAATTACACGGTAATGAATTAAACTTGTGCCATGTTAGTCTTGAATTACGATTGTATTTTTTGTTTACTTTTAATTAACAGTTTTATTAAGTATGCTGGTTTCTGTTTGGGCTTTTTATTTTGTCAACACAATTTTTACCTGATAATTCAAAGATTTTGATAAAGTAGCCTAAATTTTTTTATATTAATAATCGTAAACTGGCGCGAATAGCCTTTAGACATTAGTTTCAGTATTTATGTAGGTACTAGGAAAACCTTGGTACGGAAGAGAAAAGTGGGACGTAAATATAGGATTACATACCAATTTACAGGACTATCTATATTACATCCACTACTTGGACATCCAAAAGTGTCCATTTACCTTATTCCTTTGATATATTTTTCTCTTTGCTACTATTTTTTTTATTCTATAAAGTAGTGAGACGAGCTGGACGCCCTCCTGATGGTAAGACAAACGCCAGCTCATTAACAATGTAGTGCTATCCAGAACTACTATACTACTAGAATTCAAATACCTAATCAAACAATGCCATATATGACCACAGAACAATTTCTAAGTATACAAAAAATGTTAGTAGATAAGTAAGGATCAAAACTCCACCACCGTGACGTAAGCTCAAGCTTTAGTTCTCGTCTAGACCGAGGCATTATCATTTTACAGGTTGCATGGATCTTCCGTAGCGACACGTGAGTATACAGCTTCGTGAAACCAATTATGTTCTGTAGGATATTGGTTAAAAATTTAACCGACTGCGGCGATGCAAAAAGAAGGATGAGTTTGAGTAATGACAGAACTACTAACACGACTTTAATAAAAAATTTTTGTTTTTGTGTCAACGGAAATAAATATAATTTATTTTCTTACGGTTATTAATCGACTAAGATCACACAAAAAACATTAAGATAAGTTATTCAGCTTTTACTTAACTTTACCATAAAAAGAGTAGCCAGAAAGGTCAGTCAATTTTTTTTTAATTTACTGACAAATTTATAAATCTTGTAATCTTACTTTTAATATAGATAACCAATTGGTGTTTTAAAAACTTATCTTCAAAATAATATTCATTAAATTATATCCAGTTATATTTTCACTAGTAATGATTCGTCTGGATGCTCAAGCATATTCAGGACAGAATTACTATCTATCCGTAATGATGTCGCGAGTGTCATTAATTAAAACCAGACAAATTTGTAAAAAACATTTCGAAATATTTTTCATCTATGTACAATAGTTTTACTTTTCATCATACATTTTTTCGCTTTAAAAATGTTTTCGAAATCCAGGATTGGTTGTACTTCGTTTGACACGAATATATCGGTATAATAATAAATAAAGATATACATTTCGATAATGAACTACCAAAGTAAAAAAATACATTTAAAATAACAATTACTGTAAGCTAAAAAATAATATTAAAACAATCCTATAAATATGTGGCGTGACAGAAACACTAAACAATCCTATCTGTTGTAAATTTCCCAAAAAGAGGGAACACTGATTAATTATTATTTAGACTTAAAGGGAACACTGATTATTTATTATAATTAGTCCAATCGGTTAATTATTTTTCTACCTACGTGTTTTGTACAGTTAAATACTTGGATCTACGATTCTTTTCATTAGCAAAGAAAGGTATCACTATCAATTAAAGTTATCATATAACCCTCTTAAGTAGACAACTTCATATCTAGACCGAATACACATACAAATACGATTCATTTGAAATAGACACTAAACCTTAAATAGAAATAATAAAAGTCGCATTCAGAATAAACGTGTAAATGTTTTCCAATTACCGCGCACAGGAATCTCTGTTGAGGAAAATAAACACGTTTTCAGCTGGTGAAAAGACGTTAATTCGTTATCTAATTAGATAGATTGCCTCTGATGTAGCATCGTTAATCTGTAGAGCTCGCTAGCACTCCGGGAAGGCTGCATGCAGCACACGCCATGCAAGTTAATTCAGTTTAACATCTTTTTGTTAACGATTTACGTGCTCGCTTAAACATTTATTTATTACTTTATGAAAAACTAAATAAGGAAATAGTAAATTGAACTATGATTCGTGGCGACCTTATTATTAAGTAATCTGTGAGAGAGAAAAATAAACAAAAAGTAATTAGACATAACATTTCACAGACATACAATACATGTTTTTGTAATGATAGACAAGATCTGTATACTTGGCTTTTATTTACGTACGTATACGATTTCATTTGTTTTGATGTTTAAAAGCTATTCTGTTATGAGACAGAATTAAATCTAAAAGGAGTCATTAAAATTTGGTGCCGTTACCAAATCATAGTTAAGTGTGGTGTAACAAACCTTCTGAATGTGTATTTAAAGCTGTATATTATTTGTAAGATGTTTCTTGAAATCTGTTGATACAATAATTATATTTGATCATAAAATTTTATATATCAAGTTTATGAAAATAACCACGGTTCTGGAAATAACCATTTAAAGTATTTTAAGTGTTAGTCATGGGTCTAATCTACGTAATCTTGTTTTAAGTAAAAGAGCAACCATCAATACAACCTCACAAACTTTCATACTTTTATTTATATATTTCTCGTTAAAAGATACTTTATTGTAACATACAAAACACATTTACTCGATACATTCCAGACACAGAATGAACAAAAACGGCGAACCATTATCTGTAGTGAGTTAAGATAATATTATTCGTACCTCGAGCGTAATTGGTAATTATTAGAATTAATCGCCTTCTTATTGAACAAGAAAAACTACTCAGATACATTCTTAAGTAATACTAATTCTTACTTATTTCTAACAATACACAGTTTAGTTCCATCAATATATAATTAATCATAAACGTATACTACGTATCTCTTGTAACGATAGAAGAAAAATAAAATTATATCTGTAAAAATTTTCGTCTATTTTATGCAGTTATATAATACACATATTAAAAAAACCCTTAAATAATGATCATAATAATAATAAATTCTTTATTGTCAATATACTATGTACAATACTGAAATGTACCTTAAACTATAACTAAAAATACCCAAATGCCTATTTTAAAACCTAAGCAATCTTACAAGATTGCTTAGGTTAACTTACTAGTTACTTCATTTAATCTATTTAATCTACATAGCATGAAAACATATCTCGCTTTTTACAACAACATATAAACAATTTGAACGTAAAATATCATAAACTGTATCTAAACATAAATCACAGGGGAAACGTTCAGATGTTTTACATTAAGCAAGGAACGTGGGCAAACAAAATCTCTTTAGAGGGAAGGCGCATGGCTTTCGAGAGGAAATGATATTCTGAACAGATTACCTTCCTAATTTCCCGCAAACATACGCTGTTTCCACTTAATTTTCAGATCGAGTGAAGTAAATTGCATTGCAAAACAAACGTAGGTACACTTATATTACAAAGAGGTTCTATTTGTAATATTTAAAAGGCTAATCTAGATTTCTTTAGAATCTCTCTCTCTGTCTATATATTTTCTATTTTTTGTGTGTTCACTAAAGCCTCCCTACGCCATAACTAATACTTATATGATACCTTTCTTTACATTTGTAAAATACTTTGTATTGTCACTTCTGGATGCAACTGCATTTCCCGATTGGATCCCTGGCATAAAACGATAACGTTGAATCGATAAAACGGAATCGGTTTTTGCGCGGCAAAAACTGCTAAGGATAGCTAGTAATTTTGTTAATTTAATAAACTAAACCAGCTACAAAAACTAGCTATACAATGGTATGAAAAGCATCAAATTGATTTGATCTAAAACAGTTATATTATTTATTATTTAATTGTAAAGCACTTGACAATAGTTATTTAAACCGTTCCTTTAAGTTTAGTTGGTTTTCAATTTAAATTCCATTATATGAAACTGTGTAATTATTCAGAACTGTAAAGTCTTTTTTTTGTACATACATTTCGTCTTGCCCATAAACATATTGTATGTATTTTGTTCTTGAATGGTCAAATTTTGACTTTGGGTCAGGTTAATTAAGTACAGAATTGACAAAAGTTTAACGAAACCGAATGTCAAATTTGTTATCTATACACATATATATATACGAGTATACATTGTCTTATGAAATCATCTTTCTCATGCCGTATTTTTTAACCAATTATGGTATTTCAAGCATACGGAGACTTAGGATACACACTTAATAATTAGTCATCACCACTTTTTATCGGATGACTCGCGTTCTTGTATGCCCCTGTAATATGTGAAAGTTCTCTGTAAATACTTTTCTTTCTAGCTAAATGTTTTTGCTAAGAAAACATGGAGATTGGCATCTCAACATTCCCTTTGATTTTCAAGGTAGGTATAATATCGATATTGAAATATCTCTTGTAACATCACAGAAATTCCACGGTAAGCTCTGAGCTTAAATTCTACGAAGCAGTGTTAATAGGTTAAGATATGAAGTAAGATAGGCAAAATGTTGTGAAGCTAAAATTTGTAGACGTCAGTAGAAAACATTGTTTTACATGGTATGAAAAGTAGTGTTTAAAGGGATACACTTCACTATATTTTCATAATGTTTTATTGTAGGTATGTCTCTCTTTTATATTAATAAACGAAAGTCAGGTCATCGTCTGACGTGACTCGAAAACGGCTATACCAAATTTAATGCTCTTCTTTGTTGGTTTAATAATAATCTTGTCAAGTAAATGAACACCTCATTCCGATCCTTCAATTCCTACCGACTGTTAACAGAATAACAATATACACGCATGCTTGAAAGATTTTCTCAAATTATGCGATTTAACAGGGAAAGTTAATTAATCCTGTATTCTTATTAAAAGCAGTGAGCGAATGGAATTCAAAAGTTCGAAATTTATTTAACTTTAATATTAATTAGGGCGCATTAAAAGATGGCCATTAAGAGAGCTCTAGAGTTTAAATGGAGAATAAAATATAATACAGAGCCAACGAGCCGAAAGAGTTAAAAAACTTGTACCGAATTACCAGTTATTTAGAGCGAAGACCTTCGTACTGACTTTAATAAATTTTTATGAAAAGTCTTTCAGGAAGTCTCTTTGCATGAATAGAAGTTAACGATGTCCGAATCGCTGGGGAAATTATTAGCTGGTTGTGAGTGCCTTGGCAATTCGCAATGAAAATCATAATTTACGAACCTACTTCTAGCTAATGTAAAATCTTTTAATGGACGTTTACATGTATTTTGTTTTGTATCTGCTTTTAATATTAAGTAAGTCTCGCTTATATATTTAAGCATATAACATTAAAGATCATTAAAACAGTTTTAAATAGTGCATTTTATAACGGACATTAAAAGCGGGGATTGGCGCAATAATCCACCTAGACTTTGAAAGTGACTTGGGCTTTCTCAAGGGATTAAATGTAGCCGAGTCTGGAGTCAATCTGCTCATTATGCCAGTTTCATTCAACGGCGCCGACTTGTAAACGATCCTTTGCGATGCACTTTTTAACTCGGAAAATCTCGGCAACAAATAATTCATTAAGAGGTGAATGCTTTGAACTTTGAACTCTTATGAAAAACTTTTTGGTTAAACAGCTATTAAGTCTGCATACATTTTAGTTTGATTATTCTTCGTAGAAGAATCTATTATTATCACTTACCTATGTATAGGTACAAGCAAATATACCATCGATGGTAATTAATATACTAATAAGGAGTGTTACTCTGTCATTCAAAACACGCCAAACCATTGCACAAACTATGTTCTGTTGACGAGGTATTCCAAACTATATAAACGATCAAAATATGTTTCCCAGAACTTGAATAGTTTGATATCTGAGCGAAGATACTTACGATAAGTCCTCGGTTGCAATACTAACAAGTTGAATCTAAAATCAGCAAGTAATAATACATATATTATTACTGGTATTTATTTAAAAATCATTGTAAACTAATTTTAAAAGAATGAAGTACCTTCCTTAGGTACTAGGTACAATTAATCTCAATGTTCAAGATTGGATAAGATCTTATCGATAAAACATTCATTTTCATAATATATTTTAAAACAAAGTCGCCTTCTGCTATTTGTCTGTCGCTTTGTATGCCTGGATCTTCAAAACGCATTTTGTTTCCTTTTCTTTAATATAAAGAGCGATACAAGGGTGGGGAGCGATACATGTTTAAAACATTCAAAATATTTGCCGACGAAACCAGGACGGGTTGCCTGTATATCTAACTATTGAAGAATCAAAGAGCTACACTATCAAAACAGTAATCCCACTAGTTTGAAGCGAATCGTTTCAGCCCCGCAGGCATTATGCGACTCAATTGTAAAGCGAAAAATAAACACAATTTCTGTGACGGCCGCGCGGGAATCCAAAACAAATATTGTACCTGTCACTGTTGTGATTAGATTTGTTGCACTATTTCGCATTTTTATTGTTAAGCGTTTTATATTTGTGGGGATTATAATAGAAGAGCTTTACGTCCGTAACGTATGAGCAAAACATACGCGTATGAATTATTACACTATTACAGTATTCTTAACTTAAAGGTTCCCAAGTTTATGAATGTACTCGTATAGTTTCATAATTACCTACGTCCTTCATCCATCTGCATGGATGGATGTGTGTAATTGTCACACCAACAAAGTACTAAAGCTAAATCACGAATTTCAGAACTTTACGTTCCTACACATATTATTATTTTCTCTCGTCTTATTATCCACTTAAAATTTGGCAAACTTAAGACAAATTAATGAATTATCGGGACAATAAAATACATCGCTCAGAAGGCACACTTTAAAGGACAAATTTAGTATTAAAAAATAGTATCGAATAACCCCTTTTCTAAAGCAGTACGTTGATGAGATGAGACGCAAGTCTAAGTCACAATTTCCCGTTCTAACAAACAGTAAGTAGGAACATGGTTTTATTACGTAGGACCGACATAAATTTCCGCTGGTATTGTAGCAAGGCCCCTGACGACGAAGTGCCGCTTAAAGATATTTATTTCTAAACAGCAATGAAGATAACTTGAGCACACTTTGCTTAATATATGTCTTGTACTTGTAACACATACGTTGATAATTTACGACGATTCTCGTTAAAAATTATTTTTTTCTTTTCTCAGAAAGAAATTCCTTTGTACTAACTATGCTCAAATACATTAAGCAAAGTCGCGTTATTTACACTTGTAACTCGAATACGACAATTATAATTTTCATTTTTCGTTGTTAGATTGATCTCTGTCCTGAAGAGTATTGAGAAGTCGAATAAACGGTTTGAATGCAAATAAAGCCGTAAGCCTAACTACTTAAAATAAACTTAATGCTTCTTAAAAAACGAGACAGAAAGGAAATAGAAGCAATATATAAACCACCACAAGATTGTAAACGGTTAAATTTTAATACCTTAATTCAATAACCAAAAACTCTCAACTGTTCAGAACCAACAACCGACCGTGTTCTCTAAAATTGAGCCATCCATCTTCGATCCTTAAACAAACTATTATATCAACTACTGGAAGAGTCGTGTAACAAATATACGAGGATCTATTAACTTAAAAGACTATCCACATCAAGTATTCTGCTTAAAACTTATTTAAAGTAAAAGTTCATAGCATTAGTTTAATATACATAGAATTATTAATATAAACCTACTAAGGTTCTTGAGCTTTATACCACACTAGCTGTTGCCCGCGACTCCGTCCGCGTGGACTTTCATATAAATAAACTTTGACCCCCCTTTCCTCCCTTATAATCCTTTTTACCTAGTTTTTTTCATACGAATGTTTTTCCCGCTTTCTCCCGTTCCCGTGTGAATTTTGCAATATCCTGTTGCAAATAACCTTTAAGTTTACTAAGGTACCTACATGCTAAATTTCAAGCGTCTAACGTAAGCGGTTCAGATATTTTCATACAAATGTTTTTTCCCACTAAATCCCGATCCCGTGGGAATTTTACAATATCCTGTTGCAACTAATCTTAAAGTTTTTTAAGGTATCTGCATGCCAAATTTCAAGCGTCTAAGTTAAGCGTTTTAGATTTTTCATTCAAAAGGTTTTTTCCGCTAATTCCCGCTCCTGCGGGAATTTCGGGAATTCCTTTCTTAGCGGATACCTACGTCATAACATCTACATGCACTGCAAATTTCAGCCCGATCCGTCCAGTGGTTTGGGCTGTGCGTTGATAGATCACTATGTCAGTCAGTCACC
>DWAJ01004138.1:0-13468 GCA_018238005.1 Eurema mandarina
GCCGGCGACAGCGCGCGCGCCGCCAGCTGCTGCTGCACGGCGCGCTGCTTGATGTAGTTGCTGAACTCGGTGGGCGACATGCGGTTGGCGCGCTTGCTGCTCGTCTTCAGCTTGGTGCTGCCGAACTTGGTCTGCGCGAACGTGGCCGTGGTGAAGGTGAGCGGCTGCGCGCGGAAGGGCGGCGCGGGGGAGAAGGCGGCGGGCGCGGGGGGTGACGGCGCCGCCACCGGCTCCACCGGCCTGAAGCACTGCGCCTCCGGGTTGAACGCGCGGGTCACCTGCCATTAGCAATTCACACATTATTCATCAAATAATATTATGTACATAACGAAAGAGGTATCTACAGACAGTATCCCTATCGTCCTAGCCATCTAAACTGTACAGCGAAAATCAATATCTCTAATAAACGTAAAATACCCAAAATCACGTCACAGTGGATGGCGACACGGCTGCTTATCAGGCCCGATATAGTGCTCATCTGAGTCGCTATTGATTTATTGATTGCGCAATTTTTTGTCCTACTTGAACTGTTGCCAAATTAAACGTATTGTTTGGCCTACATTTATTTGTAAACATTATTCGCGCCTACGATTTGCGAATCCGTTTGTTTAATACGTCTCGTATTTCTTATCTTTTATATAAGGTACCTATAAAATACCGTAAGTCTGCTTCCTTGTTGAATTAAAGAACTAGGATATAAGATGATTTTTTTTTAAATATTAATACTAAGTAGTAATTAATATTGTCAATCTGCTCCACATAGTATTTTATAATGTCGTGTTTGCGTGCGTCATAATATTCACCTACTAAGATTGTTGCCAAATATTATCCATTGTATTATACTAGTATATATAATATATATAGAAAATAGTTACCTCTCTGTCAGTTCGTTCTTCCGCTGCCCTTTCATCGCTGCTAAAGAGAACTTTCACAGCACCCTTTTCACCGATTCGGTAGGACACTTCACCTGAAATAGGGAAAAAATATTCCTTAAGAAAAGTATAAGACGCTCTCGGCTTCGCCGAGTCCAATACGTGAAATGTTTCCTTTATTAGGAAAGAAATTCTCGTGCTTCGTTTAGAAATTTCCGTTTACATTTTTCAGAACACGCAATCCTATCCTACTATCCTATATTATAAATGTGAAAATTTTTGAGAATGCATGAATGGATGTATGTTTGTTATTCTTTCACGCAAAAACAGCTTGATCGATTTAGTTGCAATTTAGTATGTAGATAGGTGATACCCTGGATTAACTTATAGGATACTTTATATCTCAGTATTGCCCTGAGAACGGTAACTACGCAGGTAAAACTACGGGGCTAGCATAGATGTTTCGAACATGAACAATTTGTGTCACTTTAGTAAAATACGTAATAAGACCTAATTGAGCGTTTAATGGGCATTATTTTAACTTTTAACTGGAGCTAGTCAGTTTAATAGGACGCGGCTAATTTAAAACGTTTAACATAAATAACATGCATTTTCAACAGTAGCTCAAATGTCGATTATATTAAGTTTTAAAATAAAAAAAACGACAAACATTAGGTAAATGTTAAGAAATGTTACGTCGACTGAACATCTTTTTATGTATAATCGTTACATAGTATAAAAAGTCGCTTCCGTTTGTCTGTCCTTATGTATGCTTTTAAACTAAGTACGTAACCGTTTTTTTTCAGATAGATTGATTCAAAAGGCATTTTTATCCGAATAATACATGCATAAATGTTGGTAGATTATATTTTACAAAGTAGGTTATAGTACATTTAATATAATTTTTATCTAGAACATTCGTCTTTATCGTCGCGAGACTATTATTTTAACCTAATTCTGTCCTTAAGTACACTTGCTCTTAGCTCAAATACATTTTACTTCTGCTCCACATTTTCATGTTTGAAATTATATTCTAAATCGTAGGTACTTGCTTAGGTAAATACCTAATTGTTTGGTAACAAAGTCGATTCAAAAGTGTTAGTATATGTGGCTATAAAGATATATTTAACTGTGACTTTAATTTCTTTTTATAGGTCGCGTCATTTATGTTTAGCGCTGGTCGAGAATAGCTGCGCATCGGTAGAATCGCGTTCGAAATTGACGTATTGGTGCGAGAAAGACAACACGACTGGGACAACCAATCAACGCTCGCGCACCCGACGATCACGCACCCCGCGCGCCGCGCCGTTACCACGATACCTTATTTTTGACTTCTGATGATTCGTGACGCGACCTATACCCTCTAATATAAACCTAAAAAATTACCTGGGTCAACCCAAACAGCCAGGTCTCGGGGTAGATGCTCCAATACATCACGAACGGGTACACCGGATTCCCTTGCCGCTCTTTCCAAAACAGGGTCTAAAGGACCCCCAGTCTTCAAACATCTGAACGCCGACCCCCGGCACGGCCGGTCGGGGTACCAATGACCCCTGAATTTGTCCTTTAACGCTTTCTCGAGTTCCTCTCCAAAAATATTCACCCGCCGCCGTGGCAGTTTGTTGTATAAGTAAGATATAACGAAGTTGAGGGCCACTTGTACTTCAATATGCATTTTTGTCTGTTCACTGCAACAAGGGAAACAATACTGAATTATTACTTGAATTATGTACAAGATTTCGCTCTTTGCGACAGTGTTGAAATAATCTGTACAATATATCATACGATAAAGCAGGTGACATCTCGTTAGATAAACTAGGAAGGTATATCTTTAATCTTATCGTGCTTAGAAGGAGACTGAGTATGACCGATTGGATTTCACACTTTTGGAAATTTCATAATTTTCTCAATATTACATTCGGGGTTCCTTCAACGAAACGTAATGAAACTAATGATACCTAAAGGTTTTACGTGTCAACAGTAAAAATTTTCAATTAAATTGTGTTCAGGCGTGACTGTACGATTTGATAAAACGTAGCTAATCGTCTATAAACGGTCGAGAATAGAATGATATACGTTTGTGTATTTTTTCAGTAGTAGGTAATCGCAATCTAAATAAGAATCACGAATAAATACTTAAACTAACAATAATATAGTGCTAAATGGCTGTGGAAAAAATCTTCCAAATCACGACTCATTCCTCCCCTATTAAAAATTTGTATTAAAAATAAATATACTATAACTTATGCATAGATACTGCTTCTACGTATAACATAAATCAATCATCGTTCAAGACGAATCGTCATACATAGTTGATAAAAACGTAACACTGCATAAGAGTTCAATCAATCCAATTTTCAATTTTCAAGCCAATTAATTCCGCTGTATTCTCATCTTATATAACTCATTCACGTCATACGCAGCGACTAAATTAATCAAAGCTTAATTTGCAGCACGAAAATTGCTATAATTTCAACGAGGTATTCAAATATAAATTTCGAAAATTGTATCATGAAGTTTCTGATGTGTATTTACGGGAATATTCAATAGAAGCGACGAAAGTGTCTATGAAAAGGTTGTTCGTAGAAATTCTAAAACGTCATATTAGAAAAAAAAACATGAATGTATGAACATGAAATTGTATAGAAGTGGCATATCTTAATTTACAATAGTTTTTATTCACACTAAATTAGGAAACCACGAACTGAACCACGCCTGATAACGTATATTTAAACGTCTGACTTAGATAGCAAATATAACAAAGCCAATCTAAAGTAGAGAAAGTTTAAATAAAACGCGATGGAAACAAAAATAGCGTTATCCACACTGTCAACGGAGCTACGGAGGCTCCGATAAGAATAGATGAACATAAAGACCTTCAAAGTAAAGGCAATCTTTCTGAATACTTCAGATAACGCGATCATGAAATAAATGAAAGGGACCAAGCCGTTGTGGGTCTTAGGGAGTTGGCGAGATAAGTTCGTGAGTGGTTGGTGCTTAAGTTAAAACAATATCCTGCCAGTTTCAAGTTTCCTTCGCAATTACCGATTGCTTGGAAACTTTTGTGGGACCGTAGTGATTCAGGTCAGCTTTCAGAGTATGTGAGAAAGGTTTACCTTTATTAAGCGGGAAATAAATCTACTAAGATGTGCTAAATTTGCAGAATTAGTTACCAACAATGTCAGACATAATTTCTGATCCATAAAGTAAGACTGTACAAAGAAATTATTAGCTATATCATGCGAATAAAACATTTTTTTGCTATCAAGATTCGTATACGTGAAAGGTTCGTTAATAACAAAAAGTACCTATACCGTAATTGCTATTACACTAAGCGTGATAGTATCTATATAACCAAATATGTTCAGCCACTTGACTAATAAATTATCTACACGACCTTCGTAAACCTATAACATAATTCTGGATAATACATTAATTATAATTGATCATAATAATTTTAGTGTTATAGCTTTCTGAGTAATTAAAATACCTATAGTAATTAAGACGTGTGCAACAGACGCTAAATGTTAGCATAAAAGCACCATCGAAATTAATACAACCCTTAAAGAAATGTTCGGTTCCTTTAGAGCACTATCCAAACATCCTCCCAGTAATAAGCGTTCAGCAAAATATCTTCGTCAACAAGCTATCGAATATTGACACAAACAGACGACAGCATCTCACATCTGTATCGATTTACAATAAAAACGAGTTCTAGGGGCATGCGGCCTTTAAGTTCGGCTGTCCTATTTATATCCCAGTATCGATCGGGCGCCCCACTGGCCGACAGGCGACAACCCTCCGCCATGTACACTCAATAGGAACACTTGTAACAATGGGTGTAAGGTCAAATTTCCCGCCACGGTTTTAGCAACTGCGCCGGCAAAAATACGCGAGCTACATTTGACTTCTGTAATTAAGGATGGCTTCTTTTGAAATACGCTTTTTGTAACCTCTACCCTGGGTATCAATAGAATGAAAATTACTATTACGTTTTTGCGAAGTTACTAGTATATGAACTATGTGATGAAGTCTATGAATATACTTAACAATAATTAGACATAATATGATTTGATTCGATAATACCTAATAAGTAGTAACAAACAAATTAATAGTCCTAATATTTTAAATAGTTAAATACCGTTTTGTATTCCTTTCTTGCGGTCACAAAATTTACTAACCACATACTAAGTTATATCTAGGAACATTAAATATAGAGAAAGCTTATCTTTGGAGAAGTTTCTCGTGTGAGAAGTGAACGATGTTTCTAATCAATTTGATTCATACAATGTGTTTTTAATTAATGAATGTATGACTGTGCACGAATAATTACTTATTATTTTTCTTATCTTCTTTGATATAATTGGAAACAAATTTTTATTTAAATATTTTAGGTAGCTACGACGTTAAAATTATTCGTCGTAAAATTAACTAACTATAGCTGTAATTAATGTGCCTTTACACTTGGAGTCTGTATTTCATTTTTTATCTTTTCGTGAACGTTTTATAGAATAAATAAATAAACTTATATGTTGTATAAGTGCGAGTTAAATACTAGATATAGTTTAAGCTAATAAGTACCTTTATGAAGATATAAAGCGATATTTATTACGTTATTCATGTGAGAGCTTCAGACTCCCTTGCTTGGGTGTAGAAGACAACTAAATAAATGACCAGCATTTGTCTATGTTCAGGGTAAGATTTTTAGATTACGTAGAGATAGTACTTAAATAATGCAATGTGTATAATGTTTATTTATTTATTGAAATCTAGTTAAGTTTATGGACATTCGACTTTATTTTGGTACAAACACGACTATAGTAAGATTATTATATTTCGTTCATTAATCAAACCTACTATTTCTTTCGTTTCGTAACATTTTGATTAAGATTTATATACTTATTTCCAATTTTAACAGTGAGAGAAGCGTCCAGACAGAATATATATTTATATGAAAATATACAACATAAACAATCGGTTGAACATTTTACTAAAACGTCATGTAAAACAAAATTCGCGTATGAATTTATTATATTTCAAGCTTTCAGATCTTTTTACACTTTCAACAGCACTTCAATACAATCTTTTAGCGGACGTTTTAATAAATTTCACGCTTCGACGACGAACGCAAATTGATGTTTGAGAACAGTTTTATTCCTTTTCCATTTGAAAAATTCAAATCGTAAATAATGTATTCAGAGATGTCATAGAGTTTCAAAGTCTGAACTTATATGAACAGCTGTAGTTACGTAATAATACGTTAAACAAACACACATACACATAACCACATATAATACTGATTACAATAATTGGGACGTTAAATTCTTAACTAAATTACAATATATTTACTCCATTAGACAATAATATAACTTTCTAAGTAAATTACAATATAGCTTTCTTCCACGATTTCATTCGTGTCAAAATCAATTAAGTTTTTAAATTTATTTTGATCGTTATTCGGGACGAAAATTTTACAATCACAGGACAAAAATGTTATCTTCTTATATTACTTAATTTCGCTTAATTTGTAATTGAGGCTTTTTTTAGATTAAAGATTCGCTTGATAGGAAATGACCATTTCCACCCAGTGTCAATACGCGTTGCCAGCCCTAAATAATATACCTACAATAGGAAAAATAGACCTAGGTACAATTAATGGGTGCCTCCACTTACCGAATAAAACACAAATTCTATATTAGAAACTCTTATACAATTGTCTAGCGTTAAAGTATTAAAATTGATTTAATAATACCATAATAGGTCACTTCACTTTCCGATGCCTACAGTTATTACGATAACACTGTTACATAGGCGAATGCCTATAACGAAATTTGCTCACAAGTTATTTTGCTTCGTCAGACCACCCTTTCCTATCTGAAGCTTTAGAGCACCTTCCGGTTTGGGTCGGGTGATCAATTTTAAGGACAATGTGAGGTCATTTATCGATGACGTAGCTTACGATGTAAAAGGCTGTGGCACAAGACAATTTGTAGGTACTAGATTTTACATAAATGAATTCTGATGAAATTTTGGTAACAGGAAGCAATTATAGGGTTTTGGAAACTATGGAGTGCTTAAATACAGGCCTAGGCGAAGTTTAGCCTCCAGTTCACCCACAGATTCCATTTTTTTATCATTGCACATGTATTGTAACTATCTAATGTAATTTGTGGTGAAAAATAAAATTTATTATTATTATTATTATAATTGATTGCTTTGTGTATGAGAAATTTTATGCATTTCAGAAATTTTAAGATAAATGCAAAAATTTATTATGAATAATAATATTGTAATAAATGCGACAATATAATTTATTATGAATCATGATTAATTATTAACTTTTACGTTACTTTCCAAAAATAACATAGTTTTTTAATTGAAAGCTCAAATATAAGAATTCCCAAATATCATTCTGCCCTAGGTACCAGTAAGATTACTACATCTATCTACCGAGCACCAATTTACACCACTAAACAAAGCGTGTCAATTTCTCAATACTGAAACCATCTCTTATCATCATATGCAAATACTTTCACACGTGTTTCGGGTGATGATAACAATGTGGGTTATCGGCAGTTCAAACGCCTACATAATTGCAATAACATGCACTTTATGTACTTTGTATAGGCACTATTTTTGTAAAACAAAACACACCCGTATCTGCTTTTGTTTCGTGATGTTTTTGGGAGGATACAAAAGCGTAATTATTGGTTTTATACACCTGTTCGTACGCTCCAGTTTGGAAGCCAAAACATTTAGCAAAAGGGTAAAGTTGAATTAATAATTGCGAGCTCAAATTGAGTTTGTTTCTATCAAAGGCATGTCGGTTTCAGGTACGGAGTATTTTTTATATTAAAACATGTTGTTATTTTGTCAATTGAGAAACATGTTTTAGAGAGTTTCATCGGGAAAATTTTAATGCAATTAAAGATTATAAAAATGCGAGAAAAGTTTATGTTCACTGAATATTAAAGTCGCAGCACTGTCCCCGTAAAAGAAAATCGTAAGAAGATATGTGTTATATTTTTTATTAATTAGATAGTACCGAACATATACCTATTCGCGGTCTCTAATAATATAGATTATAATAGATATTTTCTTTTACAAAATAGTTACTCACCACGCCAGCGCCTATATGAGAAACTACCAACCGCCATGTAACACGAGATTAATAATACATAAAGCCTTATCCTTAATAGGTATATTAAATTTAAGCCACTCAAATTACTCGTAAATTAACGTTAGGTATGTACTCTGATAACTTTGATTACGCACATTGTAATTTACGACAGTTTTCGATATAAGTGAAGGCGATTAAACTTTACACTTTGAAATCAATTTGCAGATTAAGGCAAGTTTCTGAAATTTAATTTATAAGCGTTCGTATTAAGCATCACGGTCATCATGTAGTAATTAAAGTAGAGAAATAATTACTTTTGTGTTACGTTAGTGTTGGGAGTGACAAACGTCACTTTATTGAAAGAAAAAATTAGTTCATTTTTAAACGGAGTGAAGATCTTACAAACCATCTAGTTTTTATTGAAAAATAATCCAACCAAATTGAATATATGTTAGTATACCCGTTATAAGTGTTAAATGATGCATTATAATATTTAGTTATTATAATTTTATATTCAGTATTTTATGAAGATGAATTATGATTTTCCGTAAAAGAACACACCACTGCATACGAAAGATAATAATATATGCTATATCACGACCGAATGAGGTAATATAAAATGTTTATACACGAAGTAAATTTTAATTTGTTTCGAAAAGGAACTTCCTTATATTTTGATGTTTGCTTAAATGATTAAACTGTTCAACGTGTAATTCGTGATGTACAAAATGTAAGTATGCTATGTCATAATCAAATTATTACAATTAACCGTTCCCCGCGTACCCCGAATATCTATGACATTATTATATGTATGTTCTATACATTACAAACACCAACAAGAAAAGAAACTTTCTTATATTATTACATAATACATAAGGAATGTTACATACGTATCTTCTCAATTAACGTACAAAATTTTATCTTTACCTATCTCTTTAATTTTCGTACCAATCAGGTTGCCTGGCAGAGATTGACAGTTAGCGATAAGCCCGCCTCTTGTAAATTAATATGTGGCTTTATTACATGTACCAACTTGTTTTGTTTTCTTTGTAATGTTCAATAAAGTTTTATAAATAAATAAACAAAATAAAAAATTATTAATTACTAGCTGTTGCCCGCGACTCCGTCCGCGTGGACTTTCATATAAACTTTGACCCTTCCCTCCTTATAACCCTTTTTTCCAGTTAAAAAGAAGCTTGTGTCCTTCCCCAGGCTTTAGAATATCTTTGTACCTAATTTCGTTCTAATCGGTTTAGTAGTTTTAGCGTGATAGAAAGACAGACAAAGTTACTATCGCATTTGTAATATTAGTATGGATTATTCAAATCATAGTCATACATAAAAAGACCTTATTTAATAAAATATCATTCACGATATCGATAAACGTTATTATTTTCGACACAGTGACAATGTTATATAAAAGCCCTTTGTCTCTTTTATATAATATGTAAAATATAAAGGGACTCTAGCACAAACAGATTGAATAATATATAAGACAGTAAGCCTATGAAATATTCAATACCATTCAAATCTATATTAAGCTCCATATAGACCCTTTCTACTTTGAATATTGTTATAACGATATTAAATTACATAAATGTTATTTGAAATATTTTTACTATTCCTTTGTGTATTATTAAAGATTTCAAAGGTAATATTGTCTTCAATAATATTTAAATAGAAAGTCGTTAGAATTTTGAAATACAATGCATACATGGAATTGTTTTATTGCTGTGACCCATACTCATCCTGTGAGGTTTTCCCCTCTTAAAATGGCGTAAATACCATGTTAAATATACTCCTACATAATATAAAACAAACGCTTTCTTCTGTCTGTCCTTATGTTTGTTTAAATTTTCAAAACTACGCAATAGATTTTCAAACGGCTTTTTTCAGATAGAGTAATTCAAGGGGGTGGTTTTTGTGTACGAGATAATACACTAGCTGTTGCTCGCGACTTCGTCCCCGTTGATTTGTTTTTCCATTATTTCTTCGCTCCTATTAGTCGCAGCGTGATGTTATGTAGTCTAAAGCCTTCCTCGATAAATTGTCTAGATGTCTGAGATTAGCGCGGATAGTATATTATTAATAAAATTGTTTTAACATACTCAAGTATGTTACAAAGTAAATTTTATATGAATATTGACGACTAATATGAATATAAATATCGATGTTTAATATTAAATATTAGCTAGTCAGATAGCAACATGGAGTATGTAATGTCATGACTGTTTCATTATGTCAGGTATTTCAATCATTAGCGATGTGCTTGTAAACCCACGCGTTTCACGAACACATATTTTCATATCGTGAATTATAATTTGTATCAGTTAGCATATTACGTACCTATTTTATATCACTTTGTAATGAAGAAATAAATTTTTCTCTTGTAAAAATACTTAATAACAGTATTAAGTCGCATGTTACCGATATAACATTTTTTAAAATTATTAATACTTGTAAGTGTCGTATATGTACAATTTCAGTGTAATATATAAAAAGCAATAAAAATATAGGGTTGCTTGGTATATATGTAAAGACATTACAACGAAATTTGAAGGTTCATTGTTCAACCTTATAAACAGTTAGTATATATTTTATTTATTAGAATATAACGGTATTGTCATTCAGACAATTTATATAGAAAATATTATAATCTCTTTGAATTCGTCACGTAGCACATGTATTGTTGAAAAGAAATCCCCAATTCCACACAGCGAAGGAACAAGTACTGACGAGTTATTCCCCGAGCAATTTAAAATCCTGTTGTAGGTACATAGAAGCGCTCAAAGCGAGAATTTTATTCACAATATACAGCTAGTAGAATTTCAGCACAAAGTAACATATGTTACCGAAAGCGTGGTTTAGACAAGGGGAGGAAAATGTAGGACGCTCGCTGACGTCAAACTTTTCGCATTAGAAAGCCAGTGGGTCTCGGTCGATGGCTGGTAGTATGCTAAATTAAACCATCCTTTACGGTGATAAAGATTAGTTTTCTATAAACCCTGCGGTGACGTAACATCGAGCCACCGTAAAATTAACCCCCGTGAAGTTGCAAGTATTCGAGCAAAGGAATATGTGAGGAATGATTGTTGTTGATTGTTTAAGCGGAAGTTTGAAACATTTTACTGACCTATATTTCGTGGATGTCTGGCGCAGCGTAAATTGAGAGATGCCGTAGTATGCAGAGCAATAAAGATAACTTAATATTGTTGGCATTGCGTATGAAAATGTCCATATATTGAGTTTTATAAGTTTGTAGAATGAGGATGCATTAGATATAGAAGACTTTCAATCATAGGTCGCGAAACTCATATAAATAAATAACCGCCTTGTCTGACGTTATTCATAAAATAAACAATTTTATCGTTCAATAGAAGTTTGTATAGTATAACGTTTTGACCATAACTTACACGCGTTGAAACCGGATATGCATAACAAAGCTTTTGAGGGCGGGATAGAATCATGGTACTCTATTGACGAAATGCGAGTGAGATATCGCTCGATAAAAGCGACATTTCTGAAAGAAACTGGGGCAAACAACGTCCCGTCCATCTATAAAGATTAATGTTGCCCATTTATACCGTATAGATCCCGAATCGCGGGAAAAACTTGATTGATGTAGGATCGGAGGACGTCCGTTATATTTCCTCTCGTTTCCTTGCTGTGTTTTATACGTGTTTGATCGATGGTGTACTGAATACATACTTATTGACTTGTATTTGTATGAGCTATTCAGTTGTCGACGTAATTTATTGGGACTGTATAAAGTAGGCGTTGTCGCGAAATTACCCCGGTTTTTGCTCCAATAAATGTCTATAGGAAAGTGATATTTATTACGAGTGGGTTTGTGGCTGTTTTCGCGTGAATTATCGGTTCGGTTAAAGATAATTTCTGCCTGTTGTTTGTTACCCAATGATATGAGCGGAACTGATCAAATAACGTATTTTTTATCTCAAACGAGTTAAGCTCATCTTTCGTTTCCAGCTCATTAATCGTATTAAGTAATAGCTTGAAAATCGTGAGTATTTTTATATTATATATTGGTGATATATTTGCTGTAATTTTTTTTTGTATTTATTACACGAACAGGTTATTGTCATTGCATGATAATATAAGCACAACATAAATAACTGAACGAGATAGTAACCCAAAATCGTGTACTGTATATCATCTTACATAATAATACAATAATGTGGTAATTATCTTAATTTTAGTAAGATGACACTTATAGATGTTGTTGGCATGATTAGGAATTATATATTTTTTAACATAATTCTATAATTATTAACAATTCATCGTTTAAAATCATTCAAGCAATTAACTTTATATAAATAAGAATAATTCTATAAATAAAATGAACTAAAGCTTCCGTATCTTATGTAGAGCAATATAATGTATATTCTATAGGAATTATATAAAAAAATATTCCAAATGGCTGTGAAATTATCGTAAAAATTCCATTAATTGTCCATTGTTACGGCTCGCATTAAAATGTTTCCTTCCACGTTCTCATACTTTGTTTATGTAACACTTATGATAAATAGGAAACAATTGGACATTAATGTCATGGTTTCGTGACCATTGTCAACTCACAAGGTCATAGAATTATAGTTAGCAATCGGTGACATCCATCAATAATCGTTATATTCCTATCCTACAAAAACATCTGTTATAATAATATTCTGTTAGTAGGAATTAAATCAAATTCATAGTCTAAAATGGTTTTATTCAACTAGGTTACCTATAATAACGATTTGAATTTTATAAAACAAACGTAAACAATTACGTATAGGAGAAATTCGAAGTGTCAACGGCTTTCGGTTAAATGTTCATCCATAGACGTAGATCAAAGTAATTGCAAAAATACAATTTTACGAAAGTTGAATTTAATAAGAAAAAATTACATATACATTTATAAATAATTAGTATCTTACTTAAAAGCACTATAATTCTGTTTTAATGTACATTTATCTTCACTTAAACTAATTTAAGTATACGTCTTAAAGAACTCATAAAAGCTCGGCAAACCCATTTTGAATATAAAACTAATTTGAGATAAGTACCTACGTATTTCAACCACGTACCACAATAACTACAAACGACGATTTAACTAGATGCAATGACATTATATTAAAAAGATATGTTATAAGCGCAAAATTTTGAAGACGCAAAAACGTCCTAATTAGGACGTCTTACCTCTTTAGGTGAATGGTTGCCGGTGCTTTCACGCGCAACTGACAAAACTATATCTTATGTCTTGTTGGTTTTATCATTTATATCTTTTTTAACGTTTTGACTTGTATGTATGTGTTGTTCCGCTGCTGTGCGGAACACTTTTTTCGCTTGATTTGTGTGGGTATAACATATCTATTATTTAATGTCATTGACTAGATGAAATACTAATTCTGTCGCACTGATACAACTGGCATTGCGTGACGAAAAAAGAGATAATTAAACGATTAGCGTGTAGTAA
>DWAJ01004139.1:0-13466 GCA_018238005.1 Eurema mandarina
AGAAGAAATAATAAAGAAACAACATGGACACAGCCTATATGAATGTTCTTACATAACAAGTTTGTATTAGAAATTGTGAATCGAATTCTTTAGTATTTTTTCAGGACTGATGATTTTTAAATTTTATTTCACTAAAGAATATTATGTTAAACATATCTACCGTATCGAAAAGGGGTCAATATACTTACCGTCTTAAAGCCGAAATGACATCAAAAAGAAGTTAAACATTCCTTTTTAAAATTATTTAATAATTATAAATAAATAAATAAAATAAAAAAAAACCCTTTATTGACACACACAAAGAAGTACACATATAAGGAATAGAATAGGCAATTGGCGGCCTTATCGCTACGAAGCGAAATCTTCCAGGCAACCGGTAGTAGGCGACGAGAAAAAGTTATTTTAAAATAGATTACCGGGGGTAGGTCTCTTTCGTAGGAGACCGACTGGGTGGGTACCCCCACAGTGCCAGACATTCTACCGCTTGAACAGTGATGTGAAAATGTCACTGTGCTCCGGTCTGAAGGGCACTGTAGCCAGCGAAATTACTGGGCTAGTGAGTCTTAACATCTGATGACTCAAAGTGGGGAGCGTTGGTGCAGTGCACCCCTGCCTGGAGTTGGGCTTTATAGCAAAGTTCCGGGTAGCACTGCATTGGCTATGGGCTGGCGTTACTCTTACCATCGGGAGTGCGTCAGCTCGTCTCCCCTCTTCATATCATAAAAAAAAGCTATATCCCGAAATAGTCATTAAATTTATCATGACGCAACGTTGGACCAAAAAACCGTACAACTGCAAACCGTACACTTTCATTCCATCCCGTTCCGAGTGTGTTGATCAGTTGATCAGTACAACTCATAAGCGTATCAAATTTAGGGCGAGGCTGGACGACGAAGTCTGGAAAATGACTGATTTTTAAGCTTCCAGACTGAAGAAACTACGAGGAATTTTCCTGCACAAAAATTCATATATACCCATAAAGAAATAAACTAACAAAATAACTCGGAAAAAAGTCGGAAGTCCAAAAGTCCGAAAGTTCGAAGTTCAGAAGCTTGGAAGTTCGGAAGTCCGAAATTCCGAATGGCGGAAGTCCAAAAGACTGAAAGTTCGAAAGTCCGAAAGTTCGGACGTTCAGAAGTTTGGAAGTTCGGAAGTAATATTATTTTAAGAAAATATCTAGTAATTTTGACAGATTTGTATGGCGTCAATTCGGGTCCGTTTAAATATCGTTTCGGTTTTCCGGCATTGGTAAGTCTAAATGAAAGATGAGGTAACATTTTTACCAACCTCAAAAAAGGTAGTTTCTCAATTCAACCGTATATAAACTTTTTATTTTGACGATTTAAATAATATATCTAAGACTACCCTTTCAAAGATTTTACTAATTAATTCGGCGCCCTGTACACATTGCTGTTTTTTAATTGTGATGAAATTCTACATTGCATAAGACTTAAAATAATAAATGTCCTATGAAAATATTAAAGTTAAAATTGCTAATTCGAGTTATACAGAAAAATTAAACACCTTATAATTACAAATATTTTGTACATCTATAAATTCTTGTCTTTAGCGATTTTTTTAACAAACTTTAAATTACTTATACATAATAACTAACCGAGACTGGTGGTTCTTTTGTTTGTATTTAAGTTTACATATATTTTATAATAAAATATCTTTTGATAATAGAATTCTCAAAGCCAGTTTAGTAGTTCCCAAGATTACATCAACAGAGTAACAAACTTAACCTCGAAATTTACTATGAATAATATGAATAAAAATTTGTTGACTTTTCATATTTTATATTATTTTATTCAGAATACATATTAATATATAATAATTTATTTATTTTATTTTGTTGATATGTTACTATGGGTACATAATAATTATATGGAAGTTAAAACTTAAAAGCATATGCATATATAGTTCTCAAAATGTTAATCAACATTTTGACAACCACTTCAATGTTTGAGAACCCCTTAAACTGTCCCAAATATAACTCGTGCAAAAATTTGTAAAAATAATTTTACACTAAAATTGAATAACACGAAATTTAAGAACCTTTTTAAAATCATTTTAAATATGTAGTTATAACATAATATACTTTTGTTATAAAAGTGATGGTTATACAAAAATATTTACCGTAAATTTACTTTATAATATGTCATCGTGTTTTTTTGTTTGTTTATTGTGATTGACTGTATCACTCTATTTCTTTCTTAATCTTCAAATCTAGCACACCATCTGAAATTAAAAATACATACATACAAAATAATTCTTGCTTTTATAGATAACTACACGTATATGCATGACATATACACGTTTTACACATATAAACCTTGGTCTTGAATCACTTTTTCCTATGAAAAAATCGCATCAAATTCGGTTAAGTAGTTTCAAAGATCTAAGCACACGTAGGGATAGACAAAAGAAAGCGAAGTTGTTTTATACAATGTAGTGAAGTGCTTTAAGAGTGAGGTTCATGTGTATGTCGCAGGCGGATTGTATAATCCGCTGTATTACATTACGGCTAGCCGTTTTACAAAACAGGGCCGTTTAGCGAAGCGGCGGTTCAACGTTTAGCCGACCCGACTAGTGCATTTTATATACTTATTATATCGAAATGGGTTACAAGTATTAGATAAAGGTATCAAAAAATAACAACGTTACCGTCATCAGGTTCAGTGAAAACATATGTAATTCGTCTTGGAGCCGACTGTTTCCTTCCATGAGTTTTTTTCTTTGACAAATTCAGTACTTCCTCTCCATTACCGATAAACACTGTTTTAGCACACACCCGTTCTTTTTTATCTTGATGCAACTTAAATATATCGTTTTGATCAACCTTATACATATCGTTCCCGTGTTGATCCAATATATACACGTGTTGATCGAACTTATACTTGTTCTGTTGATTGGCCTTATCCATTTTGTCTTTCTCTTTGTATATGTGGTTGACGCTTTGTTGAACTAATTTGTCGATGCGGCACTCGAAAACTTGTGAATTGATAAGCATTTCTGGTTGAGATTCTATAATTCTTTCTGGTTCTAAGTCGGGTATTTCAGTTGTGTCCGAACGGTCTTGTAGGATCTGAAATAATATCGATACATTAATAGTCAAATATATTGATATTTCTTTTACATGACAAGATTTTTAAAATGAAAGCTTGCTTTATCGTGAAAGTAATTTTATTTTGTTTATCCTATGGATGGTGGTACTTATTACTTATTTCACATTGAATTACGTCTTTGAACAGCTCTGAAGCCCGATCTTTTAAACATTTTGCCCACACTACGTAATAATATCTCACTGTTCCTATGTAGTGTTGCCAAAACGTTTCCGGAACAGGTGTGAAGTTTTTCTTTTATCAAAACATTTAATCGGAAAAAATGTAGATAGACCTACATAGATACAGTTTTGGCTATACTTATGGCGGACCGATTATTAAAGAACTACTAGTATATACGTTATACGTCTATGGATAGCTCTATATTTTCTACATTACTAAGAAAAACTCTAGACGCTCGGCCAATAAAACCAGCTATAAACAACCACTTACCCTCAATATATGCTCTCTCAGACCCACACAGCGAGCTCGCAGCGCAGTCCTGGTAGCTACCAACGATCGCCTCTCCGCGATAGTATCATCGCGACACGCACGCACAGCACGAAGTTCTCGTGTCAAACGACGTAAATTCTCCACACTGCGCCTGCGACTGTTCTGTGATGCTAGCTAAAAAAGTATTTGCACGTTTTTAAACGCTTGTATAAGTTTGATCAACAAATGACGCCTCGAAAATATAATCCATTAAACTTACAAGGTATGTTATAAGTATATTTTAACAAAAACAAACAGAATTCAATCCAAATGACGAAAAAAGCTTCGCACAAAGTAATTCCTTTTTTTATTTACTATATATGTTTTAATGATTTACCACTAATTTAAAATTGTTTGTGTGTAAAAATGTACTATAATTCTTACAATATCAATTTAACCAAACGAACAGTGACTATTTTACTCTTATTTGCGTAATGCAAGGTTTTTAATTTGAAAGTTTTAATCGCTTCTGTAAGTCATAACATTAAGATATAACGATGACGTCACTTGTGTTTTGAAAATTCGACTATACCGTAGTTCAACACATAGGATACTTGTTATCCCGGTTCAACGGGAACGAAAATGGTCGTGTCTAAAAGTTAATTAATAATTATACTTTTAGATTTTTTTCGCCTATGATAATGTAGCTTTCTATTGTTATTATTTTTAAAATCGGTTCAGTAGATCCCGGGATTACCCCTTACAATTTAAAAAACACACAAACTTTACTTCGTTATAGTATTGTATAGATAGATAATATGAAATTTATAACGAGAGACAGTAACTTATGTGGTTAGTCCAGTGAACCGATACTATACACATTGGATACTGTTGCATTTCCGTTTGGGTTACGCAATAAAAATGTTTACGTAAATTTTTAACCAACTACGTCAAAACCAAATGAGTAATGATTTTAATCTTACTGTCTGTCTACTACTGCTTCACGTCTTTACCATTAGACCGACTTTGATGATATTAATTTAGATTTTTATATTCCCTATGTATGGTCAAATCTTTAAAACTAGGCATTTTTTTATTTATCAGATGCAGTGATTCATGAGAAAGGTTTACATACATGCATATATGCAGGTAGTGTTATTAATAATTAATAATAATTAATAATTATTAATAACACAAGCTAATTTCTCTTATAAGAATAGTTTAATTAGAATTAGTTGTACATTATTTTAAATTTTACTTCTGTACTATTAATCTATCTCCTATCTAGATCGGTCTTTAATTTTGTGTGAATCTTGTCATGCATTATCTACGAACTGTTTGAGTACTTATAAAAAACTAGCTGTCCCAGTTATACCGGTGTAGTTTCCGTTCCCGGAACAATTCCAGGATGCAAAGTATCCAATGTGTTAATCCAGGGTATCACCTATCTACAAACACAATTTTAACTATGTGGGTCCAGCCTTTTTTACGTGAAAGAATGACAAACATACATCCAGGCATTCTAACAAACTTTCACATATATATAATACTATTATAATACATATTATATAATACTAGCTGTTGCCCGCGACTCCGTCCGCGTTTACTTTCATAAAAAAATTTTTCCCCTGGAAACTAGATAAAAAGTATCCTATGTCCTTCTCCTGGTTCTACTACATCCCCACCAATTTTCAGCCAAATCAGTTGAGACGTTATCGAGTTATAAACGGTGTAACTAACACGACTTTCTTTTATATATATAGATTAGTAGGATAAATAAATCAATCAATATATTAACGTGACCTAGTTAATAACTTACCCTATTCCGTATCCGACGTCTTAGACCCTTTAGAAACATCAGATCATCCTCATTCAAGTTCAGTGACTGCACCCTCTCCGAGTATTTACACGTCGGTAGACCGGCTACCTCTTCCACTGTCATATTTATTCCTCGGGCTGAAAGTTTTACATATATCTTTGTATTAACAAGATATGCCTTGCCGCGATTGCTATGTAGCAATAATGTTGCCTTTTGAGCATTACTTCTTGTATGTTTTTTTGTATCAAGTTATTGTTTTTTATGTACAATAAAGTGTTTTAAATAAAAAATTAAATAAAATTTAACTTTTCGTGTGAAGTTGTGACAGTTCTAATTAAGTTAAAACAAAGTAATTTTGTTGTGTCGTGTTTGGGGTAGACCTGGTGTCCTGAAATACAGGCCAAAAGCTTAGTTTAGGCACCAGTCTCCCACAATATGTAACTAAAATGATGATCATTGTTTTTTCCTATTGTTATGCATATTGTGGTTAGAAAATAAATTTATTATTATTATCATAACTACAGTGTTTAAGTTAAATAAATAATTAATAATTGTGTGGTAAAAAACTCCAAATCACAAATTATTGAGATTTGCTTAAAGTTGTTTGTAAGGTAGATGTATAAATAATAGTGGTCAGAAATGTTGAGGGAACGAGATTTAGACTGTAGATGTAGATGACAAACTCGTTGGTCTGACTGTATTACTGTAACATACAAAAATAATGTGCATGGCTCGAAGAAAAAAAGTGTGAAAGACAGGTCAGTGGAGTTTAATAGGAGTTTCTTCTACTTAGTTGGTCAATGATATACACGCTACACAATTGTGAGGTTACAACAGAGAAGAATAAAACTTTTCTTTAATAATTAATTCTTCATTATAATGTTTCTATACATTTTTTAAAGATATTTTTGATTTATACTTAACAGGATATAATCAAACACATCTATTTTTTATCTGTATATGTACCTGATTAGTAATATATTATTTTTTAAAACGATTTTTTACAGCATCATATTTTACCACAATTATTTTTTAACAATTCTTATGTTAGTTAAGTCGAAAAACAAAGTTGAGTAACATGCCATCGACAATATTGTATAAGAATATTTATTGGGATAATTTACGGACATGTAAGCTGTACATATTATATCTCATGAATAATGTACTTCATAGAAAAATATAAGAAATTAAAGTAGATTACTAACGTAGCCACATATTATTACGATATAAAGTAGAACAATATTTTAAATAAAGTTTATAAAAACCTAACTCTATCTCTGGAATGGAAATTATTTAAAAATTAAAAGTAAAACGAATAAGAATTTTGCGTCATACTCTACCCTACCTGTTGATTCTTAGAAGTTTCAAATTACATATACATAACTTGAGTAACATACCGTCCAATATTTCCTGGTCGTGTTGATACGATGCAGCGTTCTTCGCATTATCATCCATCCTTCATATTTAAAAGATCTAAATACTTATTTGTATAATTTAAATATATTACAACAATAACTCAGCCCTATGACGATAGGTTAACCATTACACAACTGTCAGTGTCAATTGTAAAGTTTTCGTTTCTGACGTTTAAACTTTTTAATATTTTTTTCATTTCACAGATTTGAAATGCGAGTCGTTTAGTTTGTCATTCTTAATTATCATATTAGTATGATTAATTCTTAGGTTTGTGGTTGGTTTTAAGTGGTCTGGAGAACATAACTAAAAGAGTGAAATGCGAAACATAAAACCAAAAAAGTTTTGACTGGTGTGGTCATATCTATACACATCACCTGTTGGATCTCGCTATTGCGATTTGTGGAATTGCGGCGAAATGTTTTCAAAATATTGCTTTTTAACTAGGCAATAAAAAAACTTTTTATTAAATTAACGCAATCTGATCACAATTAAATAAAAATTAAATCTGGAAACACTGTTAATACATCCTTCAAAACAATAATTTTGAAAATTGAAGGTCAACTTCACGTTTCTGTCAATGTACATCAAATTTGTCCGTTTTCTTTAATCTTGTCGGCATTCTATTGTTTTTTTTTATTACTTGAGCACATTGGTAAGTTTGTTGAAAATTTGAAAATTGTAATGAAAACGGTATTATTAAGGTATAGTGAAGTATTTACTGTTGCCATTTGCTAAAGCTGAGAGATAAATTAAACCAAATATAAATTGTATATTTTAAAAACACGTTGTATTCAAACAAGTCTTGTGAAATAAATATTTGTTGTAAGAAAGGCTTTCTACCGTTATTAATAAACTCATTGTTATTTATTCACAACAGCACTATTCTTAAACATCTAAAACATAATAAATACTCTGAAAATGAGATTTATTTATTACCACAATACTTACGCACTTAAAAATTACAGAATGTCTTAACATTATTATAACTGATCATCGGGGGTAAATTCGTATAATTACGAGTGTTCTAGATATCAAATGTTTTTTGAAAATAAAATGCCTTTGTTACTTCTTGGAAGAGCAGTTTAGCCAATAATAAATCATACTTAATAACATCACTATGGATAATGTGAATAAATAACTATTTTTGATAATATTACACTTTTCTAAATGAATATGATTGGTTTTGGAGTTGTAAACAAGCAATAAGATAGTAAAATATATTATGGTTATACACAAAATATACTGAAAACGAAATTAACTGGCTAATTTGATATTTACCAATTCTTGAACAAATTTTACTAAATAATTACTTCACCCAGCTAGGCTTTCTCTTTGTAGTATTGGATCTATGTACTTTCAATCATTTAAATATTTTTTATCACAATATAACCTTTCTCGTTTCCGAACTTTAGACTATAGCTGTACAAAATTGATTTAACTGTCGGATTACTTTCTTTGGCGTTTTTCACACAGAAGTAATTCTACAGTAATTAGATTAGTACAAAAAAATCTTATTTTTTTTTATTCCTTGTTACAATATAGATATTACAATTAAACAATCTTCTAAACTTTTAGAAATATTGTAACTGGCGGCCTTATTACTACAAAGTGATTTCTGCCAGGCAACCAAACAAGTGATAAATCATACAATATCAATATATGTAAAATGGTGACCAAAGTGCAACATTAGTATTATCTTACAATTAAATCAAATCTTTATCCCACTGGACTACATGTAGTTACATTTTTCAATAATCCTGGTGCTTCAAAACAAACAATTGTTTACCACCATTTGAAAGACACTCTCAGCAGAATGTTAAACAAAACATCCACTATTTGTACTCATACATACTCTCTCATATTATTTTCTATTTCAGAAGCAATGGCTTCCCGGGGTCAAGGGCTCTCCAAGGACTGGAATCCGATGAGGGATGACTACAATGACTCAATTTACGACACACAGTATGCTGATGACAATAATGAGTAAGTGATTCATTTACTTAAAATACCTATTAACTTGACAGGCATTGTCTTAACATAGTAACATATACACTTATACCGCCGCATTAAAAAATGGCCCTGTTTTTCAAAATGGTTAGCTGTAATGTAATACAGCGGATATAAAATCAGCCTGCGACATAAACAACTAGAATCACTTTTAGGAACTGATCTTTAAAATATATTTGCATTAAAATATTTTGTGTTTTGCGATCTTATTTTATATTAAATTATTAAAATTAATGTCTACTAGCTGACCCGGCGAACTTCGTATCGTCCTTTAATAATGAAATATCAAAAAAGTGAAATGCAAATCTTTTCTTACATAAGAACCTTTTCCTAATAATAACAAATACATCAAACGAATCAGCCAAATCGGCCAAGCCGTTTTCATGTTTCTGTTACAATATATAAGCAAAAACCATGAAAATTGGTCTAGCCAATCTTGTAATAAATTATAAGTGTTGTAACAAACCTGTCTTTGTTTTATGACTAAGATAATATTCGCGTTTATGATTAGGAGATTACTAAGTGATAATTTTTTCCAGATCTGGTGTTCAACTGGAGCACAACAGGTTGTATGTATGCAACATACCACAAACACTAAGTGAAGAGGGTTTACGCATGGCCTTTGCCAAGTATGGGACGATCGTCAAGATATTTCTAACCAGGGACCCGAAGAAGAGATATGCCCTGATTACTTATGAAGCAGCAAGGTATACCATCCATTTTATTTATTTATGTATTGTATGTATATGTCGTAGGCGGATTCTATAATCCGCTGTATTACATTACGGCTAGCCGTTTTACAAAACAGGGCCGTTTTGCAAAGCGGCGGTTCAACGATTAGCCGTATTGAATGCGGATAAGTAAAAAACCGCCTAAATGTATTCTTCACCATATGTTAGTTTTTGAATATATTAGGTTAGGTTAGGTTAGTTATTTATCATTATAAAAAGGCTTATTTACTCATCTTTAATAAGAATGAAGCTGAGTAATCAAGTACTTTTTATAATGATACAAAAACTATGACAATGATACAAAAATAATAAGAATATAAGAATTTATAATAAAAACTACGCAAGACAATACGGCTATATGTTGAACCGCCTCTTTGCAAAACGGCCCTGTTTTGTAAAATGGCTAGCCGTAATGTAATACAGCGGATTATACAATCCGCCTGCGACATATACATTTAATTATTCCCACACTGGAAAATATATTTGTAATATACTTTTGTATTTTTCTGGGGTATGGGTGTTGCTATGTATTGTATGTATGTATTTACAAAAGAAAAGTATGTATATGTAATTTATTCCGTTATCTAGTTGCCATAACGCAAGCTTCTTCTTAGCTTGGAACTAGATGGCGCTGTGTATAAATGTCCTGAAAATATTTTAACCTAGCGGTCCGCCCCGGCTTCGTACGGGTAGACATAAATAGGTATAGATATTTAAGTTATAATATAACCTATGCTATTAAGTGATAATGTAGCTTTCTCATAGAAAAAGAATTATTACAATCGGTCCAGTGCTTTTTGAGTCATTAAAAACACAAAAATACAAATCATTCCTCTTTATAATATAAGTGTAGATAGAGGGACAAACGAGCAGGCGAGCCATCTGATGGAAAGTGGGCATCACTGCCCATCAACACTCATTCTTTAAGACAACGAAGGACCGTTAAAAAAAAGTTACATTTTAATACAGCTTCTGCAGAACTGTTATAAAAATACATGGGAATAAAGCTAATTTTTAATTATAGTTCAATATTATCTTATCTTAAAATATAAATCTTTAATACTAATCTTTATAAATGACGTCTCATGTTGTTTGTCCGCGATTGACTTCTTAACTACTGAACCAATTTTAAATTAATATTGACCCACCATGTGCAGTTTGTTCCAACTTAAAAGATGATAGCTTACTTCATAATATATACGAGCGAAGCCGGGGCGGGGTGCTAGTTTCATATATATCAGAGTAACAGTATATAAAATATTGTTGCAGTGAAGCAAAGTTAGCAATGATGAAGCTGAATAGATCGGAGCCTTTAAAGCTCAACATTTCCATTTCACATAAGGTAAGAACTGGAATTTTGTTGCTATATTTAATTTGTTCATATACGCATATAGGAGGTCATATTAGACTAATTTAGTTTATACAACCTTATTTAAGTAGTAGAGCTATTCAAGAGTCTGTGAAGGTGCCAGTAATCCATTGTAGTAAGACAGAACAGAAGTGGGGTTTCCATTGGTACAAGTCTAACATAGCTCCTGCTCCCATGAGGATAATATCTGGTTGCCTGGAAGAAATGGCTTACAGCCATAAGGCCGCGTGTTTTACATGTGTCTTTTTCTGTATTTTCCTTTTTGTATATTATGTTATGTTATAATGTAATAAAGAATTAATAAATAAAATAAAAAAAAAAAATCCCCACTTAAACTTAATTTCACATTGCAAAATTTTTATAGTTTATTGTACTTTTAGTATTGTATAATTGGAATCCACTTTAAAATTGATTCAAATAACATTTATTTGATAAGTAAGTTAATAATATAAAACGAAATTTGCATCTTCAATCGATCTATTAAAAATAAACTTAAGACTGCTCGTTTTCACACAATTATTAAAGTGATACAGGAGTAAAAGGGTAGGGCAGTAGTTATTTAAGGTATACATACCCATAATTACTACTAAATAATACTAAAAACTACTAAACAATAATTTACATTTGTATTTTTCTGGGGTCCGGGTGTTGCTATGTATAATATGTATGTGTTTACAACAGAAAAGTATACTTATGTATTTTATCCATTATGTAGTAGCCGTACCACTTTTAAAATAATTATCCTGAAGTATTATTTATGTAAAAAAAAATTATGACAGACCAAAAGACAAGATGCCGATGTGGAGAGAAATCCTCGCAACCAGACATGGAATCGCACCTACAAGGACGAGTCTAGCAGTGTTAGCAGCAAAGGGAACTATAGTCGGTGAGTTGACTCTTTTTTAAGCCCCAGACACAGACGCAGGAACGATGGGGAGTTATACGTGTTATAGAATAGTATAGTTGACGTGTCGGCGTGTGTATGCGTCTGTCTGAAGCAACGTTTTTAGTTTGAATGGTATATCCGTCGAGAGTGTTCTTACCGATAGCGATTTGTTAGGCGTAATTGGTTGGAGGTTTATGAGTTTTGTATATTATGCTTGTCTGTATGTAGGTATAATGTACAAGGTCACATAGACAATACAATATGTATTTTTTGTAATATCAATGAATAAAGAAGAATCACTTACTTTATTACATTGTAACATTAATATGCATTTTAATTTTCTAACAAAAATTTATCGTATTGTCTGAGTAAATCGCAAAAATATCGTAGCCCAGATATTAAACGCAACTATTTATCACTTTGAAAATCTAACATGAATAATTTCTGTTAACATTGACAACGACAAAAAAATCCAAGTGGCAAAATTACTTGTATCTAGACTCGCAAACGTAACTTTAAAAATAGTAACTTACAAGTTCTGTCACTGTCAATTGAAAAGTTTAAAAGTTGGTACGGTTTAAAATTTCAAGTCCATAAAATTCCATGCACCCGCATTTTTAAGTTTTGTGTTCGATTATTGTTCAATGATTTATTGCATATATTAAGCGAAGAAGATTTTGACGAGACTTCCAGCAAGATTTTGACGAGATCAAAGCAATATTTAAATCAGTTTATTACTTGTTTTGTGTGAAGTTACTACGACAAAAGTATTACAGAAATACATACGATGCTTTTAAATAAGTTCTTTTCGTCGATGAATGAGGCCTCGTAAGTTTTATTTTATTATTATTCGACATTTGCTATGAGATTCGACCGTTAATGAGTTTCAAATTTCTATAAACAAAATCTTTGTTGAATGCATTTCTTTGTCTGACGATACAAATTAACAACAGTTATAAATCCTACCAATTCTATAGATGTGAAAGTTCATGAGAATGTATCCATGTATTTTTGTTATTCTTCCACGCAAAAACGAAACATTTTAACAACAACATTTAGTTGAAATTGGGTAGTATTGGTACATAGTTGATACTCCTCGATTAACTTTATATACCGGTATTGCCCCAGGAACGTGAAGTACGCGGGTAAAACCGCGGTTTTATTATAAACTTTGCTAGTTTAAAGTGCAAAAACAGTATTTGACCATATGAGTTGCAGTCATGCTTATTTCACAAAGTAAAAAGTATTAATATAACAGTAACGGACCATTCTTATTTGTTTGTTTTTTGCGAGTATGGTGGTGGCTATCATTATTGAAAGCTCAGTTCCACAAGGAACTCGGTTTGTAGCACAGTTTTAAACTAAAATAGGTACCAGCGAACCTAATTTATTATAAATTAATAATTTTAATTGTGATTTGTATTTGACTGGCTTAAAATGTTAAGTTTGTCATAACATATGTAAAATAAATAAATCAAGCCTTGGCGATCACAACAACTAGATACACTATCATTAAAAAACTAAACTGCACCTTGATGTGGAGTTGTGGAGATCTGCATGTTTTATCATACCATGTTACTATACCAATGGCCGAATTACATAAAATAATTAAATACTCAAGGCCGGCAACACGTTCGTGAGACCCTCTCGAGCGTTCATGGGCGGAGGTGGTTACCTGTAGTCAAGTACCCCTCCTGCTCGT
>DWAJ01004140.1:0-13465 GCA_018238005.1 Eurema mandarina
GTGCCCGCGACTTCGCCCGCGTAGAAAAGTGACTTTGAGCAGCATGTTTTAAAATGCCTAACCCGCGCCAACAAACGTTCAGCAAGTTCAACGTGATTCTTTAAATTGCCATAACTTTTTTATTTATCAACCGATTCACATGAATTAAACACTAAATGTTAAGTGAAGCTTAGCACAATATATCATTGAAAACCCCATCCAGACAGGATAAGCCGTTTCTGAGATTAGCGTGCACAAACAAACAGACAAACAGACAAAAATTCCAAAAATCATTGTTTTGGGTTTTATTGCGTTAATAAAGGTCTCCTATAATAATTTTTCTTATATATCTTCCATGTATAGACAGCGACTACGTTACGTTTTTATTATATGTATTGATATATTATTCTTTTAATATGATATATTCTTACGCACACAAATTTAAAGTTAACCACGAATTTTATTCATAGGAAACTCTACAACTGTAAGTAAGAGATATACTACCAAGAAAATGTTGAATCATAATTCTGCGGGTGTTTTGCAGAATAAACACTTGCGCTGTAGATGTTCGGCTAAGCCGTTATTATCACCAGCTTTGTAGCCAGTTCGCAGACATTTTCACTTGCCGTGTTTACAAATTGCTGTTTCAAGGTTTTCAGATACTGTTGAAGTACTGACTTAAATTTTGATGACTTTTTTATTTCTGGATTTTGAACTTCCGTAAAAATAAAATAAGTAGAAAATCTGATCCAGAACCAAGGATTATTGTAAGATTTAGCTGGCAACATAATGAAATCGTGGGTATTATATTATACATATATGTATATATTTTTTAAAACCATTTCAATCCTTTAGCAACTCATAGCGAAGTGGGGTAGCAAAATTTACTTCTAGTGACAATGTAAGAATAGAATGATTGTATCGAAGATATGTTTATGCACGTAAAGGAGATCCGTAACTACATTTGTATGGCAACACTCAAAGGAATTCGAACAGATATTCAAGCTGCATACGAGTATAGCATTGAGTGTCGAAAACGTACTATTGCCAGTGTGATCAGGTAACCTTTGACGTTAAGCCTGACATATTCATTGTGACCCACTTTGTATAGATACTTTGTTTGAATACTACATTTTGTATGAGTTTTTAAGACCATTACTTGTAATGTTAATGCATACCATACCATCGACGCGAAATTTCATAAAAGTATGGATTTTATAAGTTTACTACACTTTACGATTAAATCACGAAATGTTTTAGGCATACATACGTTTTAAATTTACTTTTAATTTGTTTGTTTATGCTTTGTTTCGTTGGAATATACTCATACATAATCCTTCAGGACGCTTATTTAGTAATAGCGTCTAATAGTCCCTCGCTAAGCAGAGCTTGTGTTATGGCAACTAGATAACGGATAAATTCACATCTATACTAATACTAATACTAATAATATATAAAGCTGAAGAGTTTGTTTGTTTGTTTGTTTGTTTGTTTGTTTGTTTGTTTGTTTGAACGCGCTAATCTCAGGATCTACTGGTTCGAATGAAAAATTCTTTTTTTATTGAATTAACCATTTATCGAGGAAGGCTTTAGGCTTCATAACATCACGCTGCGACTAATAGGAGCGAAGATATAATGGAAAATATGGAAAAAACGGGGAAATTTATTCATCTTTGAGGGCTTCCTTTGCGTGCGCTGTGAAGACGGTTCAAGATACAAAAATAATATGTATGAAAGAATTATTCCTCTTTAAATGATCTAAAAAAAAGTCCGCGACGGTATATGTCTATCTTCTAAGATTGACTCACTATAACATAATAATAGAAATAGATCCGACGGGGACGAAGTCGCGAGCAACAACTAGTAGTCTTATAAACCCAGACATAAGACAGAAACAAATGTAAATTGCAAATTAATAACAAGAGTAGTTGAATCCGACTTTAATTTGGCTTCGATTGATGAGTTCAAAACACTACCTACTACAAAATAAAAGCCATATTGAAACACAGTTTACTGATTCCTATGAAGATAGAATACTAATGCTAGTTCATTAAGACAGCGGCTTAACAGATATTTACGACGGTTCAATCCTAAAGTTTTAATGCTAATGTAGATTTATATTCGTTCCGCTGCGGAAATGTTTACTGCCGGTATTTTAATTATTACAGCTGTAATTATCCCAAGCAATATGCTTCAAGATACAACTTAGACGGTTATTTGCGATGTTTTAATAGCTTGTACATTTGGGCGGACTTATAGAATATATAATATTTTTTCAATGAGTCTTCTGAAGATTTTGGATACAATTGGGAGACAATTATGTTTTAAGTAGATCTCAGAGAGTATTTTTAAAATGTTTATTCAAAAATATTCTTAAGAAAGAGTTTTTATTCTTGGTTAATGTGTAGCAAGGATTAAAGTAAACAGTTAAAGTAAATTTATAAAACTAGCTATGAATTTATTTAATTTTGTGCTTTAATATAATATGCAAGCGAGTGTGTCTGTTTTGTAAACAATTTTGTTTTTATTCTATTGTTTTAGGATTAAGTAAATACTAAGACACTCCTTAGTTTTTTGACTTTCTTTCCTAAAGGGATTTTCAAAATTCGTTGCGTACATCCAGAGAGTTATATATAATAATTCATGACTAATATAAGACTTTAGACGTTAGAATACCTTAAAAGATTAGTATAAAAAAACAATCAAATTCAAAAACATAATTTATTTACACAGCAAATTAACTAACAAACATTAAACACACTCAGTATACATCACAAAACATGATTCATGAAATCGTAGTCGAAATTATTAATTTAAGAAAGGTTGTAGTCAAAAGATTTTCCGATTTTTGTAATGTACCCTTAGAAGCTTCAGTAGTTATCTTAACAAAATGATTTATTTTATCAGCTGTAGTTTCTTGATTATTACGGTTTGATAATATTGATTTTATTGTTATATCTTCAACAACAATGTTAGTTTTATTTTTGGAACCAGATTCATCTTTCTTTACTAAAACATTTCTCTTTCTTCTAATAGGAATTCCTTTAATGTCTTCTTCGTAGTCTTCCTCACTTTGGTTCTTATCCTTTCTTAATTTTTCTCTTTCTAAATCACTAAAACAAACAATTTTAGGTTATTTTTTTAAATTATCGGGCATATTTTTAACCAGCATTTAATAATAAAACTCAAAAGACTTACTTAACATACGATATCTTATTATTTAATAACTTATAATCTATTCTAAAGATAATATTTATTCAGAGTTTATTTGCCCGTTAGTTACCTCGGATCATCTTTATCTAACATTAAATTTTCATCTGATGCTAATTTTTCTTTAATCTCTTTGTTCTTTTCTCTCTCTCCTCTAAAATCCTGAAAGGTTATTATTCGTGCCGTTAAAGTCGGCCTCGGTTCTTCTGTTCTAGAACGTGGTCTACTTGGCCTTATAGGTGTGGGTCTACGTGTTGCAGGCGGTGGTACTGTCGGCACTTCAAAGAACTCATCAAATGGCTCTTTGAGTGCAAATTGAGGCGCCTTCACTGGCAACCAATTAACTGGAGAGTTTATGAATCTTGGAGGTACAGCATTACGCAGAGAATTTCCTGTTGTAAATACATCGGACGGTTGCATGCCAAAGGAAAAGTGGGGTAGCATACGACGACCAGCGGGAGGTGGAGGTTCAGGTGTTATCTTAAACGAAATAGCAAATTTATAAGTATGAATTGATGTAAAATGATCTGATGATGAATTGGATATCTTAAAAAAACTTAATTTCATATTTTGACGCCTAAAGGATCATCGCACAAACAGTAAAAATTTATTCTATCTTTGTTATTAATATGAATATTATGGATATGTTTTTTATTGTAATATTCTATGCGATATTTAATGCATAGATCTATCTAAAGTTTGGCTATGATATAGGTAGATAGACCCTTACCTACCACAGAGAGTACGAAAAGCGTACTATCCCAGTCTTACAAACCACAGGTAGCTAGTCATTTATATCATAAGAAAAAGTTTACACACATTTGAGATCAAATTCCCCACATCAAAGGATCCTTAAACAGTTGGGTAAATGTACGTATAATTTTATTATATTATTTTTTTTCCTATGTTGGATATAGATGTTATTATATAGTGTGTGTGTTTCTTTTTTCTTTTGTACATACTGCCTTACTACATTCGCTGCCAAGCGATAAAGCCGCCAGTTGTATAAGTATATATTTATTTTTAATGTATCTTCTGTGTCATATTTCTATTCAAGTGTATACAATAAAGTATTTAATAAGTATTCCAGTTCATATTTAAAGCTTATAATTAAAAGAGGTACCTTATCAGTTTCATATTGCCGCCTTCGAGCCTCTGCTTCTTTTTGCATATTAATAGCACTTTGTATAGCTTTTAATTGGTTTAGTGGTTGTTTTGGCAGTTCACTCATTATCTTAAAAACAAAAAACAGCTTAGACTACTACCTTATATCTATTAATTCTCCATGCTTAATTAAATTTTCTTCAGTGAAATTCTATATAAACAATTTCCCGTCTAAGATAATGTTATCTTTTAGCCTTTGTACCGCAACGGCGTGCATTTAAATAGCGTTGACTAGCTTCCCCTCCTTTTCCTTCATTAACCTACAGGTTAATAGGTTAATTATAATTTACATTTACATTGATAAAATTGATCCTTCTTAAACTTGAAAATACGTTCAAATATATTTTCCAAGAAGTTTCTAGATACTAACTTTATCTATATGCTGATTTTTTTTGTAAAAAAAGGATTTCAGGAGCAAGGTTTACATGTATAACATATGTGCTAATTTAAGACATGCGAATTTCTCTAAAAATATATACACTTACCTTTGAAACGTCGTATTCACGTGTAAAAATACTAATTGTGCCTGAGTCTGCTGGTGGTTTTGCAGTTAATTTCATCAAAGCTCCTTCAAAACTGTTTTTATCGTTGGATTCAAATATTGAATCGTCAAGTCTCCTACCAGACTGCACTGGCTTGGAGTCATCGTCTGATCCCCCCGTCACAACTACAAATTGATTGAATTACAAATAATTATGACTTATAAGACAAAAACTTTCATATAGAATCTTAAAACTAGTCTAACTACTGGTATAAAAGCAAATTAATAATATTTAGCGAAAGGGAAAAACAATATTTTTTTGGGAGAATTTGTATTATATTGAATACATTTTTAACTATTTTTTTTTTAAATCACATGAATTCGTTTTTGTAATTATTAGCTTAGTTATTTCTTAAAATGGGTAACGCCTAGCTTTGTGATTGTCCCTTTGAGATGGTCGCTTCTTATCATTAGACCTCCTGCTCTGTTGTCTGCCATTAAAGATAAGCAGTTGATGTGGAAGCATATTGCTGCTATGTTAATATATATAAATAAAGTTTCACGTTGTTTGTCCGCAATTAAATCCAAAACTACCGAACCGATTCCAAATTAAAGTTGCACAACGTGTGCAGTTTGACCCAACTTAAAAGACAGAATAGCTTACATCGAGCGAGTGAAGGCGGGGCGGGACGATAGTATTATATACATATTATAATATGTTGAGAAATTGAAACATTAACTTACGGTTATTTTCACCAATGAGCCCATCAACTGGCATCCTGCCGCTTCTCCTCCATTCCATGTCGTCGGCAACCTCGTCATCGAACACACCTCTCTTCAGATAGATGGATACGTTCGTTTCTGTACAATATTGTTAAATAATCTTATTAAATTAACATGTAAATGTAAATGAGAGAGTAAATCTGTCTATCTCTCTGTTTCTATTTTACCATATACCGACTACGATTAATTTAGGTACAGAGATAGCATGGCATACATTTTGTTGTAAAAAATGGATTGAAAGAGTTAGAATTCTGTATCGGGGTTTATGAGGAAAAAACCACAGGGTCGGCTAGTATTTGAAGGAATTATTTTAATTATAAAGGAATTATACTAATTAATGTACCATTAAACTATTCTCGCAATTGCGAGTTGTTGATGTCAACGTGAGTACTTATTGAGTATTATATTTTGATATAATGACTACTTCGTTCAAACACTCCAAGCTTTTCTCAAAGCAATTTTGTACAACTATGAGATAGTTATTTTTAAGAGCTAACAAACTTGTCATTGGCTAACAAAATGTCACGGGAAATGAGTAAATTGAAAATAGATGACCTTTTAGATCTATGTACTCAGCCAATGAGTAATTGTAGCCGAGAGCAATGCCAGACATGGAGGCGGTGATCAACGAACAGCATATCGCTGAGCTGATGCAGCATGACATTGCGAATGTCCATAATCTGTAGACGTCATATGGGAATAAAAATCTTACTACTATTATATATGTGGAAGTTTGTGCCGTTGTCTGGAGGTTTGTTACTCTTTCGGCACGCTGGTAGGTTAGACCCTAGATCGATCGATCGAAACATAAGATATATTTGTATCCCGATATTGTTCCAGGAACGGGAACTACGCGGGTAGAACCGCGGGGCACCTCTAATGTCGTAATAAATACATATATCGTGTAAGAATTATGAGCAAACTACAAACTTTTTGGTATAACCTGTCTTTAAAATAATAAAGAAGACAGGTTGAAGCTAAGGAAAATTGCGTATTAAGTGCACTTTTATCTTAATACTGATTTATACTATGAGTAGTAAGTTAACTTTAAAACGTAGTATACAGGGACTCTTTTAAAGTGCCCTTTATGTGCATTAGACGCGCCAAAGGTTATATCAAGTTGTGAATACCGCGGTAAAAAAATGACTGTTAAATTTATGAAAAAGCGTTCTACGAAAGCATTTTGAATTGGTTCATCAAATATTACGAAAACAAGTCACGGCGGTTTCTGTAATTGTAAATTAGATTTTGTTTGCGGAAGAATTTGAGAGTTTGCCTTCAAATTCTTCCAAACTTTAGCGAAATAGTCGTCCAACAACTCAACAATGTTGTGGTCACGTAAACTTTAAAACAGTCCAGATAGATATGCGGTATTAAGGTTTAAAATATTGTGATGTTCGCTGTAAGACATTGTAGTCAATTTGTAAACTAAGCTTCTTTTAACATATGCCACTAGCCGCGCTTTGCGGCTTTACTCGCTTTCTTGAATCACGCTATCTGATAAAAAACCGGATGATAATCGGTTGCGAAATTTTAAAAAATTAAGTAAACATAGGAACAGACACGAGAAAGCGACTTTGTTTTATACTATGTAATGGTGATATAACTCCAAAGTATAGGCCGTATGAGGAAACGCATACATATTTTATTTAAATTAAAAGTCAAATCTTATATTGACTAAAAAAAGAGAATATGTTCTTCACCTTTGTATAAGATCTATCATCCAACCACAGCACGTGAATATGCAACACATGGCTCATGTGTTTTGCCTTTTACGCCGTAATTTTTTTGTACAAAAGAAACTGAAACAGATTATTATAGCATGAATATATTACTGCATCGATGAACTTTCGTTCATTTCACTTAATGTCGCCCCAATCTTAAATAATTTCCAATTTAAATCAAATATATCTTCATTCAAATGGGCTTCAAATAGAATGGCTTTTCAATCGGTACAGTACAATATCTATGTATATCTATAAAGCAAGTCGGGCTTGTTCGAAAACTTATAACTCAAGAAGGGTTGTACCGACTATAATGACATGTACTTTGTTACGCTCATTTGTAATTTGAACAGCAGAATAGTTTTTAAAATTTTGCTTATTATAAAGCAACTGTATAGATTTTTCCGCGGGTGAAAAAGCTGGGTAGGCAAGTATACTATAAAATTACTGTTAAAATTACGATTGTGTATAGTAAATGCAGGACACAAGAAATATGAGGCGAATTCAGGGTATGTTTAGATTTAATTATTTTTAACAAGAACATGGAATATTAATGTTGATCTTTATTGGAATTGAGAAGTCTCCTCCTATTTCGAAGCCGGTTCACAAAGGAAACCTCCCAATACTTCTAGGCTGAACAATTTATAAGTACTTACAGTTAAACGTCTGTGACGGAGTCGGGAATCATTTACATTGACTCGATCGCAGTAATTTTGATATAGCAATAACCATTTCTGAGAATTACATTGTTTAAAGAAGCAATTTTAAACTTAATTACGCTGACATTTTATTACAAAATTCACATGATAATAATTGTCTCTTGTCTACAATTTGACGTCGAGAACGAGAAAGCGTATTTCTCAACTCTTTCGCACCTGTCAGATTTATGCAGATTATACAAATTTAAAGACTTTAAAAGTCTGAATGTTCTATTTTTTATGGAGTCTCTCTTCTCTATCGGTTCGCGGAAACTACGCTTTGTCATATCCGGTGTGCTTTCTCACACAATGAAATAGATTGTAAAAACGTTTGTGTCTTAACTATAAATACATATAACTCCAACACAGTGGATCTTCTTAATTCCTAAGATCAACTGCATTTAAAATGATTTTTTACCTATTCCACCTATTCGTTCTTATAATTACAACACCACAAACGAATTAATCAAATAATCTTGAGGTTCTTAGGAACATACGTAACGATGATAATTATACTTTTTAATTAACCATACTACCAAATATTCGGAAGTTAGATTTAATAGAAAATGTCGATCCTAATTGAGTTTTAAAACAACAAACATTTCATATTATCGCAAAGGGATGTTACGAAGAAGTTTCAGTTGACAATTATTGATAACGTCTAGAGCTCTTTACTCTCTAACTGAGTATTAAGGGTTGTCAAGATCAATAAAAGCGATTAGAAGTCCAGTTCGCTCCACATTTCCCGTGCAATTGCGGCGGAGTAAATATTAAATCAGTTGTAGTTTGCTGTTAGCGAAACCTCATTGTGGCTCCGAATTTACGTCATCGATATAGGTTTCGGTACCTACTTTGTTAAATATAAACTCTAAGCTAAATAAGTTATTATCTTTGTCTATTTAGAAATAAAAGTATTTTTTATTGTAAGATCTAAAAATAAATACCTAAAATATTAAATTATTTTATAAACGATGTTACTATCAATTACAAAATTAATTTAAGTGTAATAATGCCTAGATAGATCTGTTACCTAATCTACGTTTGTAATACAGACGATCGTTTTTTTTGTTTTGCTTTTTCATTGAATACGACTTATCTTAACTTAATTTGTTTGTTGCATAAAAATGTCCTGAGCTTTATTCCTTTATAGAATCCATAGAAATTTCAAGTATTTCTACAAAATATTTACATACTACGTAATGCCGTTTATGTTAAATATTCAATTAGTAATTCCCTTTGCACAGCATCGGTCTTGGGTAAGGTTAGGTCTCTAGAGAAGTGAACCATTGCTTATTCAATATATCATGTCGAGTCAGTTTAATGTCATTAATCTGATAATTGCTAAACAGATTTACATGTTGTTTTAGAAAGAGATTTAACATAGTATTCATAAGTGTGTAGGGAGTATCATTTGATACGATGTGTAATTTTGTTAGTGCGTGTGTGTACTCACAAGTGTGTATTTGTATGAAAAAGTATTTTTTGTGTAAATTCGCTAATGCTAACCTCAAACAATTCATGTACACAGATAATTTAGATATAGATATAATTTGGCTAACATTCTCAAAATTAATACTCAAAACTAAATGTAATGAATAGCTTATGAGTTATCTAAATAAACTTTGAGGTAATTCAGGAATTAAGTAAATTCTAAAAGCTTAATAAAACCTCATTCCCGCATCTATTTCAGTAACCCTTGGTGTTTCGCTAATTAAAGCACATACCGTACCTTACGTAAAGTCGAATTAAACGGTGAATGTACATGACAATCGTTTATATAAGCTAGTTAGAAGTTAGAAGCGGTTTGCTTTCTTTTAATAAAACTTGTAATGACTTTCATGAATGTCTTTTAATTCTTACAAAGAACTTTAATACATTTCGAAGCATTAAGTTGTGCATATTTTGTACGAAAATTTATTTAATAAGATACTTTGGACAGAAACTTTAACCTTATACACATACCATTTTCATATTGAAGTAGCGAGTGCCATATTTTAACATAATATATATACTAATAAAATTTCCCTTTATATTAACTTTTAAAGCTTTCGTTTATATTCTGTGTAATCAATGCCATAGCCCTGAATTGTCAATAACATGAGTTGTTGAAATAAACATGGGAAAATTATTTTGAATGCTAACATATCATAAATGCAACGCCAACTCTCCTCTCAATATATCAGTTACCGATAATGTTTATTTCATTAAATACATATAGTCGATATAGTATTGTTACTATACCATTTTCGAAAACAAGTCAGCCTTAAATTAGGTTAATTAATTTTTGTTTTGACTAAGATATCCATTTACATTTGATGTGTGCCTATAATTACTTTTTAATTTCATAAAATAAAGTCAAAGTGGATAGTTATGGAACTAAGGCCTCAATAAGTCTATTATTTTCTTCATATGAATATATGCATTGTTCTTACAGCCAGCGTCAGCATCGTCGGTGTTGCTGGTGCACCTGGGCGCGGTGGGCGCGCTGGCGAGCGGCGCCGCGCTGTGCGGCAGCGGCGCGTGCGCGTGCGGCGTGCTGCTCCACGCGCTGCATCCGCTGCAACTGTGGACCGTATGCGGCCTTCACGCTGATCGCGCCGCAGCCATAGCTGCTCCCCTACATTACGCTGCCATCGTATCTGCGAGAAAGGTATATAAGATAACAAGTGACGAATCTTGCATCACAATACCCACTTATATATACACACTTTAGAAATTTAAACTTAAGCCTGCTAATTTGCCAATATATATTATATTAAAGTTACGTTTATTATTTTCAGGTTCTTATATGCGTGGCAGGTGGATGGATTGCAACTGCAGCACTTCTGGCGCCGCTAGCCGCAGCTCACCCGCCCCTCGCGTACAGCGCCATTCTCGGAGGCTGCGCTCCCGACTGTGGAGCCGGCCCAGCTGCATTAGCATATTGTTTACTTTACGCTCTTTTAACTTTACTCATACCCACAACATTAGTACTCGCATGCAGTTTAAAAATTTTACGCATCGCTCGTTATCATAGACACCGGATAGCAGCAGCTATTTATGAAGTGACATTATCTGCTCAAGTGACTGTTACCCACCAGCGCAATCCTTTCTCACCGCCTCCCCCTCCTAGACGAAGAGCATTATCAGCGGTTCTGCAACCATTGGGATCTCTAGCAATTTTATATTTTCCCTACTATTGTATGTTAATATGGCCCGCTATAGCGGTTCCCCCAAGAGCTTTAGTTGCTCTATCCGTTGCCCTTCTAGCTGCAGCGCCTCCCGTTAATAGTATTTTATACGGAATTCGAAGTCGCGCATTGAAAGATTCATTGAGAAATTATAGAAGGAAAAGAATGACAAAGAGTGAAGTTACACAAGAGATTCAGGCCCGAACTCCAAGCGCGTGTGGGTCAAGACGACCTTCTTTATCAGCTGGTTCGGGTTGCATAAGGCCACCCACTACGCGGCGGTTGTCAGACGCAGCAGCAATGGGCGCTCGAGGTTCTGAGCGGCCAGCCCCGAGAGCAGCGTCATGTCACATGCTTCAGGATCCTCTAGAAGACGATTTGCCCAGGAATCGAACGTCAGCTATTCCTCTGATTCGAGCCCCACCCCATGTTGTTCTCGGGCGAGCGTTAGGACTGGAAGAAGGTATGACCAGAGATCGACGTCGACGTCAGTCGCCAAGAATAACGGTGACTCGAGCGATGTCTGATGAAAGTGAATCTCCATCGCGCCGTCCTCTTTGCCGACAGCACTCCCGTTCAAGTGGCGCGCTTCTTGGAACGTTGTCATATTCACCAGCGCTTTCTGAAAATGTAAAGTTAGAAAGCTCAGCTGACGAACAGTTGCTATTATCGTGGCCACAGCGTGCTCACAATATCAAGCACGAGATCTTATAAAACGGGTAGTACGTTTAGAAGTAAATAGCGATGCGCATAATAGAGACAATAAATGTGCATAACGACGTAATCTGTAAGGTTAATTTTACAACGCTTTGTATTTCCCTCCCCCGACCAAACTGTGACCAAAGATGTTTCCTATCTCTTTACTGTAAAATAGGTGTAATGATTTATCTTACAGGGTTCCTCCATATCGTTAGCTTTACTGAAGTATTATTATTGTGCGTACTGTTAACTCAAATATTCCATAGGTTTAGAAAAAATTAAGAAAATGTTGAATGTCTATTTTAACTTTGTAACTGTGGGTTATTTATGAGATATTGAATTTATAACGATAAATTTTATCGAAAGATTGTATGGAACGTTGATCTAGTCAGATAATTTAATAATATATAACAAACTAAATTCTACGCTTTTACTACCATTGCCGCCGTCCAATTTGGAGAATAACAGCAGTGTGAGATTTCCTCTGGTCTTTTATTGCACAATTATTTGTATTTTGGTAATGAAGTATGACGAATGTTGCTTATTCTAATTATAACATTCCTTACGGTGTAAATCAGACTTTGTAGAATAGTAGATATTTGTTGTTTCTTTAAATCTAGTCATTTAAGGAAAAGTTTAGTTGCGCTTGAAAAGCAATGAAATATTTAATATCGAGGCTACGAAATAGATTATTTCTTTAACCTCTTTGGTTAAATAAATCTGAGTTTGAAAGCATGTTTTGTATATCTCTTTAGATGAACCAAACAGCATAGATATATCGAATTAATAAAATATTATACAAGCAGTTTCTGAACTGTAAGGCCAAATTCTAGTACTAATAGTTTTTTTATTTATATCTTGCGTTGCCTAACTCTTTTAATATGTATGTATATAGAGTGCATTAATCATTTCCCCGTAGTTAAAAACATAGCCTAATTCTATATCAGTGTAAATATATATTTTTATTTAAAAGTAAACATTTTAGACTTAAAAAATAGGAAGGAAAGCCTTCAATGTTTTTGGTTTTCTTGTTTCATATTACGAAAGTAAACAGTAGTCATATAATCGTACACAAACGCTTACTTAGAAGTAAAATTATAATAAGAAAATTGATGTTGATACGTGTTAGAAATATGTACATTAGATGCATTACATTGCGTTATGAAATCGTAAATTTTAAGAGATATATACTATCAATTGTTACTAGTCAGAGCTGTTTTGAGATGTCTGTGTTAATTTATATTAAGCTTAAGAGATTTAATTAAATTTTAAGAAATTATATACTGTTTTTCTTTAATATAACCTATTTTTAATATAAGAATATTATAATTCAATAATACATCTTTAAGTGCAAAGAAGTTATTATGATGATTGATGACTTTTAAATCACAATCATAAAAAATTATTAGGCGATGGCCGAGTCTCAATATATTGATTTTTAATTGTTATGCACCACGATCGTGGTCTTAGGGACTGGACGTATTAAGACGAGAAAGTCGCTTAAGTAGAGACTGAATAAATTAATAACCGACTTGGTATTACATGGATCTCATAACT